>MJUT01035793.1:32456-51936 GCA_002080005.1 Gigantidas platifrons
CAATGTTTGTTTACTTTGAGTAAATAATAGAGTGCTCTCCCTTGTTAGTAACTAACGTTACCTCCCTTTGACCAAATTCAAATATTTTTTCACAGCCACAGGTGTAGTGTTGAGTTACATTTATAACATATTTATTAAATACATTGTATTTTATTATGAAATACATTTAAAATACTGCCAAAACACGGATGCATATATGAATAAATTAAATATTTACTTCAGCAATGGAAACAAAATTTGCGGGAAAACGCTCGATCGGGAATGTAAACAAAACAATTAGGTAACAGCTGATAAAAGTGAGAAATAAAATCAAACACCGGCAAAAAGTCCAAGACAGGGAAATCTCCGACACCCTCGGGTAAGATTTCCCTGTCTTGCACTTTTGCCGGTGTTAGATTCTATATATCTTGCACCTCTCTCGGTGTTAGACCCTACATGTCTCAAATGACCCGTTCCGTTTGTCGTAATTACAATCCGGTCTTTTAATCATTAATGTCTTATCAGTGGGTTTGTAACAAGAGTAACACAACGATTGTAACATTTTGAGAAAGAAATGATGACCTTTCCAGAGCACATGAATTCACCCCGGTTTTAGTGGGGTTCGTGTTGTTTGGTTTTTAGCTTTCTATGCAGTGTTTTGTAGTTCATTGTTTGTCTTTTTTTAGCCAGTGTATTCTGTCCTTTTTCGATTCACGGCTTCTGATTACCCATTTGGTATCTCCAAACTCTTCTTAGCAGTTCCTGCTTCAGTTGTGGAACACATATAACCATCATGCACCATACATTTTCCTAAATTCCGATTCGTTGCTTGTAATTACTTAAACAGTTAAACAGCGAAAATGGATGTCTGCACATGTGACTGAAATAAAAACGAGGATATTTAATTCTGTGCACACGAAGAGTAAACTGAAATGGCCAACAACATCGGCTACGATACTCATGTCTTATTTTTAATTAGAAAAGTTTGAGGTTACCACATTGGTAGCATGAAGATGAAAATTGAAGGACAGACAATGCAATTGCTACAAGAAAAAGGACAAAAAACAAACCATGGTCGAAAGAGCACTACCGACTGTGTAACACCAAGCCAATTGAAAACATAAGCTAAACTCAGGTGTTCAGCAAGGGTAAGTAGTTCCTGCCTCAATAGTAGAACATTCCACACATATCACCATCCATGCACCATATATCTCCCTTAATGCCGATTCACTGTTTATAATTTAATCTGTATCGAGTGTACATAAAGCAGACATACTGACGTAAAACAAATAACAGAATCTGCAGATTATAGTGTCCAAAGACAAGCTAAAATCGACTATCAATCATGTGACTGAAATGGAAAGTAGATATCTAATTCAGTGTACACGACGGGAAAACACGAAAATCAGCTAAAGCTGTATACACCTGAAGGGGTTTGGTCTTAGTTTTTATTTAGCAAGTTGAAGATACCAAAAAACAGCCAATATAATGGCTACAAGAGAGGATAACAAACGGATAAACAATTATCCGAAAAACACTGCACGGGAAATTACAATATTAAAGAACTGTATGTTACAAGCATAATAGATGCTATTAAACTACTGGGAGGATGATAAGAAGAGTTTGAAGATACCAAAGTGGTAATCAGAATCCGTACATAGAAAAAAAAAAGACAATACAATTTCCAAAAGAAAAAGTACAAAGGGACAAACAACGATCTACAAAACATTGCACATAAAACTAAAGATCGAGTAACACGAACCCCACTAAAAACCGGAGGTGAACTCAGATGCTCCGAAATGCTCTGGGAGGATGATAAGCACGGGGACTGATAGTCCGCCAGCAAAGATTTTGTCCCAGTAATAGTAAGAAAAATATCGATATCTCATTAAGTGCACACGACTCGTGGAATAATCTTCATTGAGTATGCTCTGTCAAAATATTGGAAAGCCAAATAATATTCAAAACGTTTTTGGGAGCAAGTAAACCAAAGGACCTAAACAGGGTAGCTATGGTTACATATTCTAGAAGAAGATTGTACTTAGTTTCAATAAATTGGATTATGTAGGACTGAAATGTCATACTTAACTATATATGGTAAACTATGTCACCGTAAAAGTACTGACTACTGGGTGGATGATACCCCGGAACTGATAATCCACACAAGCTTGCCTCGACCATAACTGAGTGTAAAGTGTGGCAATAAGAAGTACAATAAAAGAAGCGAATACCATACGAAATTGATTCCGGAAAATAAATTATGAACTCTTAATAAAA
Source organism: Gigantidas platifrons (assembly GCA_002080005.1). Taxonomy (NCBI): domain Eukaryota; kingdom Metazoa; phylum Mollusca; class Bivalvia; order Mytilida; family Modiolidae; genus Gigantidas; species Gigantidas platifrons. The sequence continues at coordinate 34,713 of MJUT01035793.1, forward strand.
ATGGCTTATCATATAAAATGATAACCAGTAATATGTCACTGTCAAAAACTGACTACTGGGCGGACGATACCTAGGGAACTGTTAATCCACCAGCAGAGGTATCGGCGATTCAGTGGTAGTAGTTAAAACGTAGATATATCATAGAGAGAAGGTTGAAGAAGCAAAATAATAATAAGCCGTAAATGAAGGAAGAGCAGACAATGCTATGGTAATCTCTGGGGAAAGAACCGAATTCTGATTACGACAAATAGAACATATCCGTGGTCATTTGTGACACAGATATTTCGGCACAGTTATGATGTCGACCATGAAACTCTTATTAGATTTGGGCCGTAGTGGTCGTGATCGCATGGTAGTTGGACTTACAACTATCTGTGCAATGAGTTCGAACCCCGCTTATGGCGACGTGCACTCGATACAATATTATGTGATAAAGTTTGTCTGTGATTTGCGACAGCTCGGTGGTTTTCTCCGGGTACTCGGGTTTCCTCCAGCAATAAAACTGACCGCCACGATATAACTAAATTGTTGTTGAAAATGACGTTAAACACCATAACCCTAACCCATAGACTTACAAAGTAAATTTGTCATTTGATAATATTTCTATTAATGGATTACACAATTTATTTTACTTCTTACACAAAGAATGAACATATGATTCTATCTGCTCCCATCTTTGTACCGAAATTGAACCAGTGGTACTTAGATGACATTTTATGAGTTTTAGATATGAGGGAAAACTAGAAGGGGAAAAGTGTATGGCTCTCACTTTCATGAGACGATTGTAACATTTATTTCATATATTTAATATATAACTTAAAAAAGCTAAAAATGAAAAATAATATAGAAATAAAAAGAAAAAAACATTTTCACACGCTATAAACAAAAGTATAATGTATTTCTCAGGTTTCAGCTTGCGTTACAAGGTGTGACATCGATAGACAGACACAATTTTAAAAATAAATTGTCAGGTAAAAAAATCTAACACTGTTGGATTAAGTTTCCAGACGTATATATATTATATTATATTATATATGTTAGATTTTTTGAGCTTGTTAATTTATTTTCATTTTTGTTTTCCGTCGAGGTTAGATTTTTTTAGCTGTTAATTTATATTTCTAGTTCTAGATCTACTTTCGATTTCGGGTATAATAAAAACATAGATATAACATTCAGTACGCACTGCGCGTTTCTGGAATAACCTACATCAGGTACACTCAAAATAGAAACATGAAGAAGAAGTCACGTGTAAGAATTATCTAATATCTGTCGATCTTACTGAAATAAATGATTAAAGAAGCTCCTTATAAATCTATACATGTACGGTTAGAAGGATATACAAATTCTCAACATTTTTAAAAATTAAGCTGAAGATTCTGGAGTTAAACATGATAACAACTAGGATTGAAAAATATACTATTATCTGCAAAAACATAAAAACACAAAATCACCGAAATTTGTACGAAAGAAAGATTAAGTGAAAATGATAACAGAATTTTTTTTTCACTAACTGCTGTTTGCACCCATCAATGCACAAATGGGTGCAAGTTTAAGAAAAACAAGAAATGTATTATAAAGAACATGTTACCAAAGTGTCTATTTCATATACCTTCAACCCATCCAAATGAAAGAGCCATATTACGTTTGTCTGTCTTCATATTACATATATCCCTACTAAATTCTTGTCTCACGGTCATAAAATTTTCGACCACGATTTTCAAACTCGTACCAAAATTTCGTTCAAAATCATTCAAAAAAGTACATTATACTGAATGGATATGACGTTCTGATTGGATATTTACAAAATTCGAGCTTCGACTTGTTATGAACATAAGACCTGATGTATAGAAAGAAGAGTTTAAAGATACCAACGGGGTAAAACCATATGTGTTATGCACTAATTTCATTTGAAATTAAAAAAAAAATAAATACACTGACGGTTTGTGTGAGTATTGTAGATACATTGTATTAAACCATTGAACTATTAAATGGTTGAATCACATCGGTGGTGTAATGGTTAGCGTGCTCACTTCAAGTGCGATAGATCGTGGGTTCGAGCCCCGATCAAGTCAACCCAAAAACTAAAAATATGGCATGTGTTGCTTCTCCGCTAAGCATGCACCATTAGGGAGAAAGAACAAGATTGGTTAGCTCGGAATAAGGATAATATGTCCGAGTGGTGTGACATGTCTGTCCGCAGACTGTTGTGTCAGTGAGTTGGCACTTTAAAAATCCAACTAAGCGTGTTGGTCTAGTTCAAAGCGGTCCTCATCATCATCTCATTGAAAATTAACTTATTCTCGCCATGATATACCTGAAAAACTGCTGAGTTGTCGGTAATCAACAATTACTCACTCACTCACTCACTCAATAAATGGTTGTGTGTGGATCTCACTGATTGTAGAAATACTAATCCAGTATACGAGCCAGATACTGTGAAATCACTAGTAATCATGAGGTTCTAATTTCCGCTGATTTCTTGGTCCACTTCAACCACGAAAATAAAAATCCAACGAAATATTTTTCCCATTTACTGTTGCCTTTACTGTTTGAAATCAGGAATTCAAGAACCCCAGAAGTCATGAATATTGATGCCAACGAATAAAAGCACTTTCACAGTAACCATAAATTATGAAAAACAAAATGCAAAATCACACAAATGCAAACAATAGACAACAGTCAACAGAAATCAACAATAATCACAATACAAGAAAACAAAGTTGTGAGAGATATCAACCCGCTCATTCAAATACAGCAGTCAACTGATTTGCTCCTAACGTGATGCAGCTGCTGCTCCACATTATTCAGTCACCCGTCTGGTTACTCATTGTCATTGGGAAAAGTGTCACGCACGGGAAAATCAGAAAGTTTTTTTTTGGGGGGGGATGTACCTGAATGCAGACACTAACCATCCCGGAACAACGGAAATTATTTCAATATTTGTCTCTTTGGAATTTACTTAGCACACTGACCGTATTTTACCGTGAATACTGTTGTTTGTATTCTTTTACCAACACGTGACACGTTTTCTCAGATTAATATTTCAGATTAGATGTAATACAATAAGGTGGCAAGCAATTTTATGTATTGTTCGAGAAATAAAACAGAATATGAGGCATGGAAAATAACACTACAACACTAAAACATGAGCTTGATAAATACCAAACTAATTAATTCTGTATGTGTGATATATTAATGATACCACACCTTCCCTTACCCGGCAATAACCTTTTTTAAAGGAAAGCGACATGAGCTGAATGAAATACCCACTCTTCAATCTTGATGTGAGATATTTTTCCTATTAACATATCGATCTCTCGACTTGTTCTTATCGTGAGTGCACCACAACAACTTTACTTCAAAAAAATCACAACGAATGTTAAACATCAGCCCAAACATCCCTTATTACGTAAGCAAATCAGACCTTGCCAGTACAGTTTGAGGATACCTAAGGGACAATCAGAAGCCATAAATCGAAGAAGGACAGACTATGCAATGACCGAAAGAAAAACGGCAAAAGCACAAACAAATGATCTAAACAGAAACTCGAGTACGACGAACACCACTGTAAACTGGAAATAAAGTCAGGTTCCTCGGAAGGGTCAACAGTATATGTTCCCCTAGTGGCACCCGACATGTTGTTATAGTTGCAAACCCGAATGAAGAAAGAACCGGATTGTGGTTACGACAAACGGAATATGTCCGTGGTAATTTGTGACACAGATATCTGTAACGGTTACCGAAGAGATAGTGGCGACTGTAAAATTTTCAAAGTGATGACTTCAGCTTAATCACTAGGAACCCTTGGTTCAGTTGCTTTCTAGGATGTCATGATAGGAACCGCAATTTCATGAAATAGCGTATTATCACATGAAGGCACTATGATCAGATTAAAACGGTTTAAGGATTCTTCCCTAATAATAAATACTTCATCAAAATCATTCCGATATCTTAGTTATCAGTTCACAACCAAAGCACAACAAATGTGTCTTCTTGTGAGACCATAAAGTTGGTTTCTTTGAAATATTAAAATAAATCATAAGAGTATTAAATTTATTGTTGGACAGAAACGTTTGAAGAAGCCAAAGGAATAAATTAGAAACCGTAAATCTAAAAAAGGACACACAATACAATGGTCAAAAGCAAAAAGACAGACAATACAATGGTCAAAATAAAAAGGACACACAATACAATGGTCAAAAGAAAAAGGACAGACAATACAATGGTAAAAAGAAAAAAGGACACACAATACAATGGTCATAAGAAAAAGGACAAACAATACAATGGTCAAAAGAAAAAGGACACACAACACAATGGTCAAAAGAAAAAGGACAGACATGAAAATGGCCAAAAGAAAAGGGACACACAATGCAATGGTCAAAAGAAAAAGGACAAAAATACAATGGTCAAAAGAAAAATGACAGACAATGCAATGGTCAAAAGAAAAAGGACACACAATATAATGGTCAAGAGAAAAAGGACAAAAAATACAATGGCCAAAAGAAAAAGGACAAACAATACAATGGTCAAAAGAAAAAGGACAAACAATACAATGGTCAAAAAAAAAAGGACAAACAATACAATGGTCAAAAGAAAAAGGACACACAATACAATGGCCAAAAGAAAACGAACACACAATACAATGGTCAAAAGAAAAAGGACAAACAATACAATGGTCAACAGAAGAAGGACAAACAATACAATGGTCAAAAGAAAAAGGACAAACAATACAATGACTAAAAGAAAAGGAACAAACAATACAATGGTCAAAAGAAAAAGGACAAACAATGCAATGGTCAAAAGAAAAAGGACACACAATACAATGATCAAAAGAAAAAGGTCAGACAATACAATGGTCAAAAGAAAAAGGACAGACAGTACAATGGTCAAAAGAAAAAGGACAAACAATACAATGGTCAAAAGAAAAAGGACAGACAATACAATGGTCAAAAGAAAAAGGACAGACAATACAATGGTCAAAAGAAAAAGACAGACAATATAATGGTTAAAAGAAAAAGGACAGACAATACAATGGTCAAAAGAAAACGGACAGACAATGATCTACAAAACAATACACAGAAAACAAAACATCGGACAAAGCGAACCCACTAAATATATTTTCAAATTGTCCCAAAAGACGACGATAAGAAAAGAAAAAAATAATCACCGAAAATCACATTCGACATTTCCCCTGTGTAATCTTAGATTAATGAGATCACAAGTTTCCAATTTTACTTTGACCTTTGTCATGTGGGTATTTTAATATCATAAGGAAATTAAACCGTTATTTGTCAAAAATAGATGCATACATATTGGTGTTTTGCTAATCGATTTTATATTTCTTTTTGTCATATGACGTTTATTGAAATGTACGTCTCCAAATAGTCGGGAAATTAATCAACGTTGTAGTCTTCAAGTTCCTTTTACTCATTTATAAGATGTGATTCAGTTTTTAAATTAATCTTGTCGTTTCATTATTTACAAAAAAGAAAAAAAATGAAATTTCCAATTCACAAATGAAACGAAACATGAATCTTACATCAAGGATTCTGGCTAAATGAAATAAATACATTTAATTATTTCAGACATCGTTGCACTTGGACTAATCTTCTTTGTTCCGAACACACCAGTCTTTGTTCATACTTTTAATAGCGTGTGCTTGGCGGTGATTCTAAGAGGAGAGTTAGGCTTCTTTTTTTATCTGAAAAGGGGATCTTTTAAAAATTTATGATTATATTTTAAAATATATGGTACCAATTACCAAAACTCTGATTAAGTTATACTAACAGCCATTTTCAAAATTATGTTGAGTAGAATATTGTTGTTGTCCCAATATCCAAAGGGATGCTTGGAGTATGCGAACCCAGGTGTCACTCTATACATTTAATAATGTGGGTTGATATTTTCTTACTAACTAACCTAATTTTGTATTTGTATGTTTATTTTGTTGCTGTAATATATATTTCTCTAGTATACGCCAAATGCATTTTTAGTACTTACTTTCCTGTTTAAAAAATAATTCCAACTGTTTTATCTTTATCCGGTCTATATATAGATACCAGTCAACAAAAGAAACGATACAAAGATTTTTTTTCAATATATTGTTATGCTAAAACCAGAACAATTGTTTATTATCCTTTACGTCAATGCTTTCGTGAAACGCGTTTATCCTCATAAAGCAAACAATAACATCCTATTCCGTAACGGAAAAATTCAGGAAAGTCAATTTTCCGTCCCATCATCGAGTTTGCGATGATCGTATTAGGCATTTAAATCACCTACGGTCATTAATTGTGTTAACAACAAAAGTAAACAAATTGCCATTCTGAAAATTTGAATTTTCACAAGAACGTCGATGCCACGGCTCCGTCAAAATTACCGTGAGCAAGCAATGTGCATGGTTCAGGCTGGAATGACTAGGCCGTTGCAGACCTCTTAAATGTGTCTAGAATAACCATTTCAAGGCTAATGGTTCGTCTTCGACAAACAAGTAGGACGAATGACAGACCCCGTAACGTGCAGGCCGCGTGTGGCGTCAAAACGTCAAGACAGACATTTACGCCTTATCATCCTTCCCTCCGGCTATATCTACCTGCTGGCTCCATAAACAAAACTCGTATCAAAGTCCGCGTGAGCTGAGCAGGACTTATCAACAGTCAGCAGGAGTTATCACCAAATTCTCCTAACATTTAAACGATAATTCCTGTGAAGATGGCAAAAATAAATAAAATCATCTACACCATTAGCTAGTTAACATTATTTTTAAAAACATATATCAAATTAAGAACTGTCGCGTTAGAAATATCAACAAACATCGTCCTACAAAAATGTACTTTACACAATTCTTGATAACCTCTCCTCAGACGTCATAATTTTTTACGTCATAAAGGAGGTTGTGACCGTCATGTTTTCTAAACCGGAACGGCAATGGTAAGCAAAACCTTTAATGAAAATGGGTGACTTTGATGTTTGTAATAAAAAAAAAAATGAATATCCCCATTAAAGGGAAAATCCAACAATCTTAACATTTATATAAATCTGTAAAAATGAATGGTATATTTTGCAAACTACTTATGAACTACGGTTTTGGGGAAGCGTATTTTGAATATTTTGAATCATGTAATTTTTCCCGCGAAAAATACAAATATAGATGTATCCGTGTTTATGGTTGATTTAAGGATGATAAACATGTCATCTGAATGTGAATATAATTGATACTGAAAAATATCAGCCTGCTCGACAGAATATGAAGTTTGTGACTCGTTCGCTTCGCTCACTCGCCAACAAACTTCATATTCTGGCTCGGCAGGCTGATATTTTCGGTATCAATCAATTCACATCCAGATAACATATACTTATTCACCTCCGGAACCGTATGATAACGGCTGAGGACACTGCCCGTTAGAACACCTGGTCTAGCAAACGTCAGAATTTCGGGTCAGCTAGTCCGCAGAAGACTACGTGAATCTGGACTCCGTGCTAAGCGCCCAGTGGTAGGGCCAATCCTTAATCAACGCCATAGGACCGCGAGACTAGCCTGGGATCGTGCACGCCGTCGTTGGAGGCTTCACACCTGGCAGCATATCCGTTTAGCGATGAATCCCGATTTTCACTTCGTTTTAGCGATGGACGTTATCGTGTGTACCACAGGCGTAGGAAACGTTTTACGGACCAGTGTGTGTACGAGTCCGACCGTTTTGGAGGCGGAAGTGCTATGGTCTGGGCTTGAATTTGTCATGATCTTAAAATTGTTCAAGGTACATCGAACGTTGTAAAATACAGACGATATTCTTGATCCTATCGTTCTGCCCTTTCGCCAACAGCGAAACTTTGATCACGTCGTTCAACATAACAATGCAAGATGTCCCAGATTAATATCCGTGTTCTTCCTTGGCCGGCATTATCAGCGGATCTGTCACCAATTGAACATTTATGGGATGAACTCGGTAGACGTGTTCGTCACCCTCAAAATCTACCGGAAACACTACAGGGCCTGCGTGACGCACGTGTAGACAAGTGGAAGAACATTCCACAAGCCTTTATCCAACGATTGATCGGTTCTATGTGTCGGAGATGCAAAGCTGTCGTTGCTGCAAGAGGTGGTCACACACGTTACTGAACTCCGTAAACCTCCATAATGCATGATAATTTCTGTCTGTCCATAATTTGTTTTGATAATGATGTTGAGAAATTATACGATTTGTTTTCTCTATGTAACAAATATTGAGCATCAAATACTTGCATCGTTTCTTTTGTTGACTAATATATATAGCGCATGTATCTTATGCTAGACACGATCAGCACATTTAGTTATGAAAAGAAAACTTAAACAGTGATGAGGGGTCGTCGTGGTCGTGATCGTATGGTAGTTGGATTTATATCTACCTATGCAATCAATGTATATCACCACTAACGTTGTGTCTTCGAATCATGCTCAGGCGAGGTGCACTCGATACAACATTATGCGATTAAGTTTGTCAGTGACATGCGGCAGCTTAGTACCATTATCAACAATATTTCAGTATATTGTGGCGGTTAGTTTTATTTGTGGAGGAAACCCGAGTACCCGAAGAAAACAACTGACCTGCCGCAATTAACTGACAAACTATATAACATAATGTTGTATTGAGTAAGCCTTGCCTAAGCGAGATTCGAACTAACAACGTTAGTGGTAATAGGCAATGATTGCATAGGTAGCTATAAACCCAACCACAATACGATCACGGTCACGACAGCCCCGCTTTGTTCTTCAATACTGTATCACATAGTACAGGTTCAGCATACAGGATACACAGTAGACCTGTTATATATGACCATTGTCTACTGGACATTGAAAAACTTAAATATATTAAAACAAACACATTGGTCTAAATGTATGATGATTGTTGAATGACAATTAAACCCACTCCCTATCTCCTGATTAGACCCACTCCCTATCTCCTGATTAGATCCACTCCCTATCTCCTGATTAGACCCACTCCCTATCTCCTGAGTTGATCCACTCCCTATCTCTTGATTAAACCCACTCCCTATCTCTTGATTAGACACACTCCCTTTCTTCTGATTTGACCCACTCCCCATCTCCTGATTAGATCCACTCCCTATCTCCTGATTAGACCCACTCTCTATCTCCTGATTAGACCCACTCCATATCTCCTGATTAGACCCACTCCCTATCTCCTGATTACATCCACTCCCTATATCCTGATTAGACCCACTCCCTATCTCCTGATTAGATCCACTCCCTATCTCTTGATTAAGCCCACTCCCTATCTCCTGATTAGACCCACTCCCTATCTTCTGATTTGACCCACTCCCTATCTCCTGATTAGACCCATTCCCTATCTCTTGATTAGACCCACTCTCTATCTCCTGATTATACCCACTCCATATCTCCTGATTAGACCCACTCCCTATCTCATGATTACATCCACTCCCTATCTCCTGATTAGACCCACTCCCTATCTCCTGATTAGATCCACTCCCTATCTCTTGATTAAGCCCACTCACTATCTCCTGATTAGACCCACTCCCTATCTTCTGATTTGACCCACTCCCTTTCTCCTGATTAGATCCACTCCATATCTCCTGATTAGATCCACTCCCTGTCTCCTGATTAGACCCATTCCCTATCGCCTTATTATACCCACTCCCTATCTACTGATTAGACCCACTCCCTATCTCCTGATTAGATCCATTCCCTATCTCCTGATTAGTTCCACTCCTTATCTCCTGATTAGATCCACTCCCTATCTTCTGATTAGACCCACTCCCTATCTACTGATTAGACCCACTCCCTTATATCCTGATTAGATCCACTCACTATCTCATGATTAGACCCACTCCCTATCTCCTGATTAGACCCACCCCCTATCTCCTGATTAGATCCACTCCCTATCTTCTGATTAGACCCACTCCCTATCTCCCGATTAGACCCACTCCCTGTCTCCTGATTAGATCCACTCCCTATCTCCTGATTAGATCCACTCCTTATCTCCTGATTAGACCCACTCCCTATCTTCTGATTAGACCCACTCCCTATCTACTGATTAGACCCACTCCATTATCTCCTGATTAGATCCGCTCCCTATCTCCTGATTAGACCCACTCCCTATCTCCTGATTAGACCCACTCCCTACTCCTGATTAGACTCACTCCCTGTCTCCTGATTAGACTCACTCCCTATCTCCTGATTTGACCCACTCCCTATCTCCTTATTAGACCCACTCCCTATCTCCTGATTAGACCCACTCCATATATCCTGATTTGACCCACTCCCTATCTTCTCATTAGACTCACTCCCTATCTCCTGATTTGACCCACTCCCTATCTCCTAATTAGACCCACTCCCTATCTCCTGATTTGACCCACTCCCTATCTCCTAATTAGACCCACTCCCTATCTCCTGATTTGACCCACTCATTATCTTCTTTTACATTTCCCCGGCTTTTAGTGGGGTTCGTTGCTCAATCTTTAGTTGCATAGTGTTTTGTAGATAATTGGTTGCCTTTCTGTCCCCTTTCTTTTGTCCATTTTGTTTTCTGTCCTTCGATTTATGACTTCTGGTTACTCCTTTGTTATTAGTAAAGTTTTCTTGATACATGAAAGGGTTCAATGACTTTACAATAAAACATATTTGTAGATGGAAAAAGAGTTTGAAGATACCAAAGGGATAATCATAATCCGTAAATCGAAGAATGACAGACATTAGATTGGTCAAAAGAAAAAAGACAAACAACGATCCTTTTCGTAAATATCTGATTGATATCGTTAGTTTTTTTTATACATGTAATTTAATATTCGTGGGCTCACCCACTGCGATCTGCGATGGATTTGATACAGATGTGTACACGTTTAACAAAACATTATTATATTTTAACACAAACTCATCCGTTTAATCTTTGATACAGGATATGATAATCCGGCCGTCAGTACCATCATGTGATACAGCTATCTACGTCATTATTGTAAATTATAAATAAAGAAATCAATCATCAGGCATTTATATCATTTACCACTGCAAACAGCAACAAACAGTCTCTTTTTGCAACAAATACGTCTACATTTTTAGATGTTCACCACAAGAATGGATGTTGGATAAGTCAAAATTTACTGGATATACATACTGCTGTAACAGAAGGTGATTTTTGCAAAGCTGGAATTCTTATTGGAGAAAAGGCTGAACTTAACGGAATGTATGCAGACAATACAACAATTTTACTGCAATTATGTAAAACAATTCGGAAAAAAATGAATCCGCTGCAATATCTTTGGTCAGGTACTCCTGCAGAAAGGAGCGAGAGTTGATATAAAAGACGCTCATGGTAAAACTGCAGCAGATTATTCTAAAAGGAATGGCTTGAAGCTCATCATCGTGACATTCCATGCTATATGTAGTGAAAACTTACTAGGTGAATATTGCTTCTAGATATAATGGTATATATAAATAACTATTATAATTGTTAATCTGCTTAATATTCTTCATTGAAGGAGGTACAATACATTTCTCGGACGTCATACTATTGTTCGGACAATGGATTATTCTTAAGAATCTACAGTTTGTTCGTTTGTTCTTGCGTATATGAACTTTAACATTAAGGATGAATGTCAATAAACATTATCGTTTTATTTTATTTTTTTTATTGTTGTCTTATTTAGTTTTCTAAACATTAAAAGTGTTAAAATATATAATGAAAACAAATTTGCAGATGGGAATGTATTATGTAAGAGAACACACTCCAACTTGTATAATCTACAGTTGGAGTGTATTCTCCATTATGTAATTTTGGGTCAGCAGGGTTATTGTACATCAAAATGTGAGTCAATAATAAATGTCTTTCTTATGTTTGTTTAACATTGTCCACTTTTTTAGCTGTTGTAATTTATTGGGTTTTTTTTTAAGTAATGCATAAAAAAAATTGATGATACCAAAATGGGGCAATCAGAATCCGTAAATCGAAGAAGAACAGCCAGCACAATGGCCAAAAGAAAAAAGACAAGACTAAAAGACAAACAACGATCTACAACAAAAAACATAAAACTAAAGATCGAGTAACACGAACCCCACTAAAAACCGGGGGTGAACTTAGGGTACTCCGGAAGGGTAGGCAGATCCTGCTCCACTAGTGGCACTCTGGTAACTCTAATTATAAACCTAGTGATAATCATCCGAAGTATAATTGACATGTATGATTTACAGCAGGTGAAATCTGCCACTTTCATGCAATACTACATCAATGGTTGTCCAGGTATATATGTTTGTACATTTTGTGTGTATATTTAAAGTTACAGTGTTATTGTAAAGAAGCCTCTAGCATTAGTTTCCAGTCACTTTATATGGAAGGGCAATTCACTTCATAAACATTCACCTTATTCTAATAATTTGAAGCGCACGTTTCAACACAGACAAAAAAGCTTTAAACGTTATCCTAAGAAAAGTTTGAAGATACCGAAAGGGTAACGAGTAGCTGTATATAGAAGGACAGACAATAAACTGACACAGGAAAAGGGACAAAAAGAAAAACAAATGTCGACAAAACACTGGTGATTGAGCAAGACGTAGAACACTGACAACATGTGTCCTCGCCATTACCTGGTTAACCGCTAGGGAATATATATGTTTGAAAGGACCTGTTCCGTTTGTTGTCATATCAATCCGGTCTTTTAATCATTAATGACTGATCAGCAGGTTTGTAACAAGAGTAACACGACGAATGCCACATCTTGAGCAGGAACTTCCTACCCTTCCGGAGCACCTGAATTCATCACCGGTTTTTAGAGGAATTCGTGTTGCTCGGTCTTCAGTTTTCTGTGTAGTGTTTTGTAGATCATTGTTTTCCTTTATTTGTTATCTATTTTATTGTCCGGTCTTCTTCCATTTACGGCATCTGATTACCCCTTTGACATCTTCAAACTCTTCTTATCAGTTCCTGTTTCTATTGTGGAACATTCCACTCATCATTCACCATATATTTTCCTAATGTCGATTTGTTTCTTAAAATTAGTTAAACAGATTTTAATGTAATATCCGGCATAAGAGAATTAGATCGTAATCTAAAATGGATATCGAAATAAAAATGTAGATATCTAATTATGTTCACATGAAGAGTAAACTGAAAAAGCCAACAATAGCTAAGTTTACCTATACCTGAGAGTGACTGACCTTATTTTTAATGATAAAAGTTTGAGGTTACCACATTGGTAACATGAAGCTGAAAATTGAAGAACAAACAATGCAATTGCTACAAGAAAAATGACAAAAGACAAACCATGGTCGAAAGAGCACTACCGATTGTGTAACACCAAGCCAATTGAAAACCTAAGCTAAACTCAGATGCTCAGCAAGGGTAAGTAGTTCCTACTTCAATAGTAGAACATTCCACACATATCACCATCCATGAACCATATATTTCCCTTAAGGCCGATTCATGGTTTGTAATTAATTTATCTCGAGTGTACATACAGCAGAAATACTGACGTTAAACAAATATCAGAATCTTCAGATTAAAGTGTCCAAAGACAAGCTAAAATAGACATTCAACCATGTTACGGAAACACAATGTAGATATCAAATTCAGTGCACATGACGGTAAAACATGAATAGTCAAAATCGGGTAACGTTGTATACACGTGTAGTGGTTTGGTCTTAGATTTATTTAGAAAGTTGAAGATACCAAAAGGACAGCCACAATACAATGGCTATAATAATAAGTACAAACAGTTGAACAATTATCTACAAAACAGTACACAAAAAATTAATGATTGTGCAACAGTAAATTACCATAAATTATAGAATTAAAGAAATGTATATTACAAACATAATAGATCTAATTAAGCTACTGGGAGGATTGATAGTCCACCAGCAGAGGTGTCGTCCCAGTCATAGTAAGAAAAATAACCAAATACAATGGTACCTGTGCAATCCGATACCTGAGTTTTCCGACATCGTGTGACATCCGACAAAAATTTATGGTCACAAAGTAGTTCTGTTAACATAAATAAAACCTTGAGTACTCCGACATCCTGTACAATCCGACACATTTCCTTGGTCCCTTGGTGTGTCAGATAAGACAGGTTCCACTGTATCATTAAGTGCACACGACGCGTTACTTGAATACACTTCATCGAGTATGGAGGCCCGGGTGGCTCAATGAGTTAGGTGGCTGGATCTAACAACTCATACAAGCCTATCACCAATACGGCGTGGGTTCGCGACCGGCTTTGTAAATTACAAAAAAGGGTGCACTCGACTCGCAACCACAAGTGATAAAGTTTACCAGTTGCTTGCCCATGGTCGGTGGTTCTCTCCGTGTACTCCGGCTTCCTCCACCACTAAAACTGGTCGCCATGATATAGCTGAAATATTGTTGAAAGTGGCGTTAAACACCAAAATTCAAATCAATCATCGAGTATGTTCTGTCAAAATATGGGAAAGTCAAATAATATTTAAAGAGTTTTTTGTGAGCAAGTATACGAATGGCCTAAACTGGGTAGCTATGGTTACCTATCCTAGAAGAAGATTGCATATGAAGTTGGGTTGACTTCATGTGCTCCGGAATGGTAACTAGTTCCTTCTCCACTAGAGTCACCCGTCATGTTACTCTTTTAACAAACCCGGTGATAGGTCATAAATGGGGACATAACCGGATTCTGATTACGACGATTGGAACATATTCATGGTCATTTGTGACGCAGATCTTTCGGAACAGTTATGATATCGACTGTGAAACTCATATTAGACTTCGGCCGTCGTAGTAGTGATTGTATGGTAGTTGAATGTACAACTACCTATGCAATCAGTGCATATCACTACTAAAGTTGTGAGCTCGTACGCCGCTCATGAATATTTGGAATATTCTGTCGTAGTGTAAGCGTCCATGACACCTCTTCATGTGACGTCACAGGGACGGACAATGTTAGTTGAATAAATAATGTATCTGACTCTTCCCAACATCGAGCCCTTTTGGTTATGTTTTAATATCTGATCAACTGCAATACAATGGTTACAATTTGTATATCGTCCTAATATTATTCATAATATTTCCATTCCATGTTACATTTTCATAAAACAAATGAGTTTATATGTATTGGGGGGATATACGTTTATAATTTTACATGTTTTACATGATTGGCCTTATGTAAAATAACACACTTTTAACTCGTTTTATGCGTACACATGCTTTTTTTTATTTTTTTATTCGCCAATTAATGTTGTCGTACTTTCCCGTGTTTTTCGTGATCACTGGTCGATGTGTTGACAAATGTAGTCCATTCTCTATCCAGAGTTGTCGTTCCTGTTACGCTACACAACATCTCTGTCAACGCTCATTACACAAGATTTTTGTAAAATTTAGAAACAATAAAAAAAATCTACTTAAAATGGTTTTGATTATTGTAAATATCAATAAAGATGAAAATAAATCACTCATTCAAATCAATTCTCTCCAAAAAATGATTTGTGATCGTTTTTAACTTTTTTAATTTTTACCTCCGCAAAATAGTTCTCCAAGAAGTGGGGGATAAAATCATTTTTAAGAGAGAATTGATTTGAAATGAGTGCTTTATTTTCGTCTTTATTGATATTTACAATCATTAAAACAATTTTAAGTACATTTTTTTTACTGTTTATAAGTTTTAAAAGAATCTTGTAAAATGAGCGTTGACAGAGATGTTGTGTAGCGTAGCAGGAACGACAACTCTGGATAGAGAATGAAATGTAATCCTGATCGGTAAGTACACAAAAAAAAAATTCTCACACTTTCCCTTTACGTTAGTGCAATAAAATGTTTGCCATGAAGTCATAATGATTTTGTAAATATCAAATGATAAACGACGTTATTATACGATTTACATAATTTTTAGTAAAAAATATTGCAACTGATCAATGCTGATATCATATACGATGCCGTTGTTGTGACGTCACGGCTCTTTCGGAAGAGCTTTAATTGCAGGTGTAATCCGAGAATGGATTATGCCTTTTGTCTCCTCAGATGGAAGAGTTCTGAAATATGGCGATCCCCATTATTTGGTGCTACATCCAACTTCAATCACCAAATTCTACCTTACGGTATATTATTTTTAACATTCCTTAACACAAATGTCTTTTATTTACTGTCATTCAAATTTTCAGGCTAACTTGTTAAGACCATGGCGTTTTCCTTTAAAACAAACACATTGGTCTAGATACATGTATGATGATTGTTGAACGACAATTAGACGCACACCCTATCTCCTGATTTGACCCACTGCTTATCTCCTTTTACATTTCCCCGGCTTTTAGTATGGATCGTGTTGATCAATCTTTAGTTGTATAGTATTTTTTAGATAATTGTTTGCATTTCTGTCCTCTTTCTATTAGACATTTTGTTGTCTGTCCTTCGATTTACCCCTTTGTTATCTGTAAACTGTTCTTGATATATGAAAGGGCATAATGACTTTAGAATTAAAATATTTATACATGCAAGAAGGATTTGAAGATACCAAAAGGGTAATCAGAATCCGTAAATCGAAGGACAGCAAACACAATGGTGACAGGAAAAGGGACAAAAGGACAAACAACGTCAATACCTGTTTGTAATAGTAAGGCCATGCAAAATTAATTATTTGGTTCTCGGGCCCTTTTTTGTCAAAATTGATGAGGGAGGGCGGCATTTTTTTTATCCTTTTACTGCTGTAAAAAGTGATGAGGGAGGCATTTTTTCTTCTTTTTTTTCTGAAAAATATGGCAATGTATAAATCTTTTCATTACTTTATTGAAAATTTCAATTTTATTTCTTCCAATGGTGGCAGAAACATCACAAGTGGTTAATTTTTGTGGAAACGTCCAATCCGCTGGTCCCAACGTACCATTTTTTATCTCCGTAAACAATTCCAATAGGGTACAAGCTTCGGAGAAGCCCCCTATTATGTTCTCTGGTAAAACTGGCAAACATTTGTGCCGAATTTGCACAGAAACGATTGACATTTTGTCTAAATGTCAAACGGAAACACGTTTTTTATTTATACATTGTCATAGCGATGCTTTAAATCTCATGTAAGCATGATGCATTTTAAAGCGTTTCACCGACCGCGCGATATAAGAGAAAAAACGGATGCGGTTGTTTTTTTCCGTACGGACAGCGCTACCGCATTTAAAAATTTGTTTTTACTATTTTTGCAATAAAATCGGCAATGCGGCGACGAATTTCCACATGCGGGCGGGCCTGAGAACCAAGAAATTAACTTT
>MJUT01035793.1:77420-88713 GCA_002080005.1 Gigantidas platifrons
ACAATACAATGGTCAAAAGAAAAAGGACAGACAATACAATGGTCAAAAGAAAAAGACAGACAATATAATGGTCAAAAGAAAACGGACAGACAATGATCTACAAAACAATACACAGAAAACTAAACATCGGACAAAGCGAACCCACTAAATATATTTTCAAATTGTCCCAAAAGACGACGATAAGAAAAGAAAAAAATAATCACCGAAAATCACATTCGACATTTCCCCTGTGTAATCTTAGATTAATGAGATCACAAGTTTCCAATTCTACTTTGACCTTTATCATGTGTGTATTTTAATATCATAAGGAAATTAAACCGTTATTTGTCAAAAAGAGATGCATACATATTGGTGTTTTACTAATCGATTTTGTATTTCTTTTTGTCATATGACATTTATTGAAATGTACGTCTCCAAATAGTCGGGAAATTAATCAACGTTGTAGTCTTCAAGTTCCTTTTACTCATTTATAAGATGTGATTCAGTTTTTAAATTAACCTTATCGTTTCATAATTTACAAAAAAGAAAAAAAATGAAATTTCCAATTTACAAATGAAACGAAACATGAATCTTACATCAAGGATTCTGGCTAATTGAAATTAATACGTTTAATTATTTCACACATCGTTGCACTTGGACTAATTTTCTTTGTTCCGAACACACCAGTCTTTGTTCATACTTTTAATAGAGTGGTGTGCTTGGCGGTGATTCTAAGAGGAGAGCTAGGCATTTTTTTTATCTGAAAAGGGGATTTTTTAAAAATATATGATTAGATTTTAAAATATATGGTACCAATTACCAAAACTCTGATTAAGTTATACTAACAGCCATTTTCAAAATTATGTTGAGTAGAATATTGTTGTTGTCCCAATATCCAAAGGGATGCTTGGAGTATGCAAACCCAGGTGTCACTCTATACATTTAATAATGTGGGTTGATATTTTCTTACTAACTAACCTAATTTTGTATTTGTATGCTTATTTTGTTGCTGTAATAGATATTTCTCTAGTATACGCCAAAGGCATTTTTAGTACTTACTTCCCTGTTTAAAAAATAATTCCAACTGTTTTATTTTTATCCGGTCTATATATAAATACCAGTCAACAAAAGAAACGATACAAATTTTTTTCTCAATATATTTTTATGTTAAAATCAGAACAATTGTTTATTATCCTTTACGTCAATGCTTTCGTGAAACGCGTTTATCCTCATAAAGCAAACAATAACATCATATTCCGTTACGGAAGAATTCCGGAAAGTACATTGTCCATCCCATCATCGAGTTTGCGATGATTGAATTAGGCATTTAAATCACCTGCGGTCATTAATTGTGTTAACAACAAAAGGAAACAAATTGCCATTCTGAAAATTTGAATTTTTACAAGAACGTCGATGCCACGGCTCCGTCAAAATTACCGTGAGCAAGCAATGTGTATAGTTCAGGCTGGAATGACCAGGCCGTTGCAGACCTCTTAAATGTATCTAGTATAACCATTTCAAGGCTAATGGTTCGTCTTCGACAAACAAGTAGGACGAATGACAGACCCCGTAACGGCAGGCCGCGTGTGGCGTCAAAACGTCAAGACAGGCCTTATTCACCTCCGGAACCGTATGATAACGGCTGAGGACACTGCCCGTTAGAACACCTGGTCTAGCAAACGTCAGAATTTCGGGTCAGCTTGTTCGCAGAAGACTACGTGAATCTGGACTCCGTGCTAAGCGCCCAGTGGTAGGGCCAATCCTTAAGCAACGCCATAGGACAGCGAGACTAGCCTGAGATCGTGCACGTCGTCGTTGGAGGCTTCACACCTGGCAGCATATCCGTTTAGCGATGAATCCCGATTTTCACTTCGTTTTAGCGATGGACATTATCGTGTGTACCGCAGGAGTGGGGAAAATTTTACGGACCAGTGTGTGTACGAGTTCGACCGTTTTGGAGGCGGAAGTGTTATGGTATGTGCTTGAATTTGTAATGATCTTAAAATTGTTCAAGGTACATTGAATGTTGTAGTAAAATACAGAGAAGATATTCTTGATCCTATCGTTCTGTCCTTTCTGCAACAGCGAAACTTTGATCACGTCTTTCAAGATAACAATGCAAGATGTCCCAGATTAATATCCGTGTTCTTCCTTGGCCGGCATTATCAGCGGATCTGTCACCAATTGAACATTTATGGGATGAACTCGGTAGACGTGTTTGCCACCCTCAAAATCTACCGGAAACACTACAGGGCCTGCGTGACGCACTTGTTGACAAGTGGAAGAACATTCCACAAGCCTTTATCCAACGATTGATCGGTTCTATGTGTCGGAGATGCAAAGCTGTCGTTGCTGCAAGAGGTGGTCACACACGTTACTGAACTCCGCAAACCTCCATACTGCATGATAATTTCTGTCTGTCCATAATTTGTTCTGATAATGATGTTGAGAAATTATACGATTTTTTTTCTCTATGTAAAAAATATTGAGAATCAAATACTTGTATCGTTTCTTTTGTTGACTAGTATATATAGCGCATGTATCTTATGCTAGACACGATCAGCACATTTCGTTATGAAAAGAAAACTTAAACAGTGATGAGGGGTCGTCGTGGTCGTGATCGTATGGTAGTTGGATTTATATCTACCTATGCAATCAATGTCTATCACCACTAACGTTATGTCTTCGAATCATGCTCAGGCGAGGTACACTCGATAAAACATTATGCGATTAAGTTTGTCAGTGACATGCGGCAGCTTAGTGCCACTATCAACAATATTTCAGTATATTGTGGCGATTAGTTTTATTGGTGGAGGAAACCCGAGTACCCGAAGAAAACAACTGACCTGCCGCAAATAACTGACAAACTATATAACATAATGTTGTATTGAGTAAACCTCGCCTGAGCGGGATTCGAACTCACAGTGTTAGTGGTAATAGGCAATGATTGCATAGGTAGCTATCAACCCAACCACAATACGATCACGGTCACGACAGCCCCGCTTTGTATTTCAATACTGTATCACATAGTACAGGTGCAGCATACAGGATATACAGTAGACCTGTTATATATGACCTTTGTCTACTGGACATTGAAAAACTTGAATATATTAAAACAAACACATTGGTCTAAATGTATGATGATTGTTGAATGACAATTAAACCACTCCCTATCTTCTGATTAGACCCACTCTCTATCTCCTGATTAGATCCACTCCCTATCTCCTGATTAGACTTACTCCCTATCTCCTGATTAGATCCACTCCCTATCTCCTGATTATAATTACTCCCTATCTCCTGATTAGACCCACTCCATATCTCCTGAATAGACCCACTCCCTATCTCCTGATTAGATCCACTCCCTATCTCGTGATTAGACCCACTCCCTATCTCCTGAGTAGATCCACTCCCTATCTCTTGATTAAACCCACTTCCTATCTCCTGATTTGACCCACTCCCTATCTTCTGATTTGACCCACTCCCTATCTCCTGATTAGATCCACTCCCTATCTCCTGATTAGATCCACTCCTTATCTCCTGATTAGACCCACTCCCTATCTCCTGATTAGACCCATTCCCTATCGCCTGATGAAACTCACTCCCTATCTACTGATTAGACCCACTCCCTATCTCCTGATTAGATCCACTCACTATCTCCCGATTAGACCCACTCCCTTATCTCCTGATTAGATCCACTCCCTATCTCCTGATTAGACCCACTTCCTATCTCCTGATTAGACCCACTCCCTATCTCCTGATTAGATCCACTCCCTATCTTCTGATTAGACCCACTCCCTCTCTCCTGATTAGACTCACTCCCTATCTCCTGATTAGACCCACTCCCTATCTCCTTATTAGACCCACTACCTATCTCCTGATTTGACCCACTCCCTATCTCCTGATTAGACCCACTCCCTATCTTCTGATTTGACCCACTCATTATCTTTTTTTATTTTTACGCGGCTTTTAGTGGGGTTCGTTGCTCAATCTTTAAGTGCATAGTGTTTTGTAGATAATTGGTTGCCTTTTTGTCCCCTTTCTTTTGTTCATTTTGTTGTCTGTCCTTCGATTTATGACTTCTGGTTACTCCTTTGTTATCGGTAAAGTTTTCTTGATATATGAAAGGGCTCAATGACTTTACAATAAAACATATTTGTAGATAGAAGAAGAGTTTGAAGATACCAAAGGGATAATCATAATCCGTAAATCGAAGAATGACAGACATTAGAATGGTCAAAGGAAAAAAGACAAACAACGATCCTTTTCTTAAATATTTGATTGATATCGTTAGTTTTATTTTATTCATGTAATTTAATATTCCGTGGGCTCACCCACTGCGATCTACGATGGATTTGATACAGGTGTTTACACGTTTAACAAAACATTATTATATTTTTACACAAACTCATCCGTTTAATCTTTGATACCGGATATGATAATCCGGCCGTCAGTACCATCACAAGTTCAGCATACAGGATACACATTAGACCTGTTATATATGACCTTTGTCTACTGGACATTGAAAAACTTAAATATATTAAAACAAACACATTGGTCTAAATGTATGATGATTGTTGAATGACAATTAAACCCACTCCCTATCTTCTGATTAGACTCACTCCATATATCCTGATTAGATCCACTCCCTATCTCCTGATTAGACCCACTCCCTATCTTCTGATTAGACCCACTCAATATCTCCTGAATAGACCCACTCCCTGTCTCCTGATTAGACTCACTCCCTATCTCCTGATTAGACCCACTCCCTATCTCCTTATTAGACCCACTACCTATCTCCTGATTTGACCCATTCTCTATCTCCTGATTAGACCCATTCCCTATCTTCTGATTTGACCCACTCATTATCTTTTTTTATTTTTACGCGGCTTTTAGTGGGGTTCGTTGCTCAATCTTTAAGTGCATAGTGTTTTGTAGATAATTGGTTGCCTTTCTGTCCCCTTTCTTTTGTCCATTTTGTTGTCTGTCCTTCGATTTATGACTTCTGGTTACTCCTTTGTTATCGGTAAAGTTTTCTTGATATATGAAAGGGCTCAATGACTTTACAATAAAACATATTTGTAGATAGAAGAAGAGTTTGAAGATACCAAAGGGATAATCATAATCCGTAAATCGAAGAATGACAGACATTAGAATGGTCAAAAGAAAAAAGACAAACAACGATCCTTTTCTTAAATATTTGATTGATATCGTTAGTTTTATTTTATACATGTAATTTAATATTCCGTGGGCTCACCCACTGCGATCTACGATGGATTTGATACAGGTGTGTACACGTTTAACAAAACATTATTATATTTTTACACAAACTGATCCGTTTAATCTTTGATACCGGATATGATAATCCGGCCGTCAGTACCATCATATGATACAGCTATCTACGTTATTATTGTAAATTATAAATAAAGAAATCAATCATCAGGCATTTATATCATTTACCACTGCAAACAGCAACAAACATGTCTCTTTTTGCAACAAATACGTCTACATTTTTAGATGTTCACCACAAGAATGGATGTTGGATAAGTCAAAATTTACTGGATATACATACTGCTGTAACAGAAGGTGATTTTTACAAAGCTGGAATTCTTATTGGAGAAAAGGTTGAACTTAACGGAATGTATGCAGACAATACAACAATTTTACTGCAATTATGTAAAACAATTCGGAAAAAAAATGAATCCGCTGCAATATCTCTGATCAAGGTGCTCCTGGAGAAAGGAGCCAGAGTTGATATAAAAGACGCTCATGGTAAAACTGCAGCAGATTATGCTAAAAGGAATGGCTTGAAGCTCATCATCATGACATTCCATGCTATATGTAGTGAAAACTTGCTATGTGAATATTGCTTCTAGATATAATGGTATATATAAATAACTATTATAATTGTTAATCTGCTTAATTTTCTTCATTGAAGGAGGTACAATACATTTCTCGGCCGTCATACTATTGTTCGGACAGTGGATTATTCTTAAGAATCTACAGTTTGTTCGTTTGTTCTTGCGTATATGAACTTTAACATTAAGGATCAATGTCAATAAACATTATCGTTTTATTTTTTTTATTGTTGTCTTATTTAGTTTTCTAAGCATTAAAAGTGTAAAAATATATAATGAAAACACATTTGCAGATGGGAATGTATTATGTAAGAGAATACACTCCAACTTGTAGAATCTACAGTTGGAGTGTATTCTCCATTATGTAATTTGGGGTCAGCAGGGTTATTGTACATCAAAATGTAAGTCAATAATAAATTTCTTTCTTATGTTTGTTTAACATTGTCCACTTTTTTAGCTGTTGTAATTTATTGGGTTTTTTTAAGTAATGCATAAAAAAAAAATTGATGATACCAAAATGGGGCAATCAGAATCCGTCATTCGAAGAAGAACAGCCAGCACAATGGCCAAAAGAAAAAAGACAAGACTAAAAGACAAACAACGATCTACAAGAAAAAACATAAAACTAATGATCGAGTAACACGAACCCCACTAAAAACCGGGGGTGAACTCATGGTACTCCGGAAAGGTAGGCAGATCCTGCTCCACTAGTGGCACTCTGGTAACTCTAATTATAAACCTAGTGATAATCATCCGAAGTATAATTGACATCTATGATTTACAGCAGGTGAAATCTGCCAATTTCATGCAATACTACATCAATGGTTGTCCATGTATATATGTTTGTACATTTTGTGTGTATATTTAAAGTTGCAGTGTTCTTGTAAAGAAGCCTCTAACATTAGTTTCCAGTCACTTTATATGGAAGGTCAATTCACTTCATAAACATTCACCTTATTCTAATAATTTGAAGCGCACGTTTCAATACAGAAAAAAGGCTTTATACGTTATCCTAAGAAAAGTTTGAAGATACCGAAAGGGTAACGAGTAGCTGTATATAGAAGGCCAGACAATAAACTGACACAGGAAAAGGGACAAAAAGAAAAACAAATGTCGACAAAACACTGGTGATTGAGCAAGACGTAGACCACTGACAACATGTGTGCTCACCATTACCTGGTTAACCGATATGGAATATATATGTCGGAAAGGACCCATTCCGTTTGTTGTCATATCAATCCGGTCTTTTAATCATTAATGACTGATCAGCAGGTTTGTAACAAGAGTAACACAACGAATGTCACATCTTGAGCAGGAACTTCCTACCCTTCCGGAGCACCTGAATTCATCACCGGTTTTTAGCGGGGTTCGTGATGCTCGGTCTTTAGCTTTCTGTGTAGTGTTTTGTAGATCATTGTTTTCCTTTATTTGTTATCTATTTTATTGTCCGGTCTTCTTCCATTTACGGCATCTGGTTACCCCTTTGACATCTTCAAACTCTTCTTAGCAGTTCCTGTTTCTATTGTGGAACATTCCACTCATCATTCACCATATATTTTCCTAATGTCGATTTGTTTCTTAAAATTAGTAAAACAGATTTTAATGTAATATCCGGCATAAGAGAATTAGATCGTAATCTAAAATGAATATCGAAATAAAAACGTAGATATCTAATTCCGTTCACATGAAGAGTAAACTGAAAAAGCCAACATTAGCTAAGTTTACCTATGCCTGAGAGTGACTGACCTTATTTTTAATGAGAACAGTTTGAAGGTACCGTATTGGTAACCTGAAGCCGAAAATTGAAGGATAGACAATGCAATGGCTATAGAAAAAAAAACAGGACAAAACCCAAACTATGGTCGAAAGAGCACTACCGACTGTGCAACACGAAGGCAATTGAAAGCCTATGCTAAACTCAGGAGCTCAGCAAGAGTAAGTAGTTCCTACCTCAATAGTAGAACATTCCACACATATCACCATCCATGCACCATATATTTCCCTTAAGGCCAATTCATGGTTTGCAATTAATTTATCTCGAGTGTAGAGAACGCAGAAATACTGACGTTAAACAAATAACAGAATCTTCAGATTAAAGTGTCCAAAGACAAGCTAAAATAGACATTCAACCATGTTACGGAAACACAATGTAGATATCAAATTCAGTGCACATGACGGGAAGACATGAATAGTCAAAGTCGGGTAACGTTGTATACGCGTGTATTGGTTTGGTCTTAGATTTATTTAGAAAGTTGAAGATACCAAAAGGACAGCCACAATACAATGGCTATAATAATAAGTACAAACAGTTGAACAATTATATATAAATAACTATTATAATTGTTAATCTGCTTAAAATTCTTCATTGAAGGAGGTACAATACATTTCTCGGACGTCATACTATTGTTCGAACAGTGGATTATTCTTAAGAATCTACAGTTTGTTCTTTTGTTCTTGCGTATATGAACTTGAACCTTTTACCATTTTAGACTTGAAAAAGTTATTTTATATATCTTGTGACTTTCGGGTATCGAACCCCTGCATGGCTTTTTAATATCTGCTATGAGTTTCAAAACTTTCGTCTTACCATCCGCCTACGGTGAACACACTATTATACTATTCAATTAGTATATATGACTCTTGATAGTAAACTTTGGTTTTTTTTAAATATCAGCTTGTTTAAGTAAGTAATTCATCAATATATACAAGGCACAATAATTATTTCAAACCTATTTCAGAACAGACGAGTGCGCGAACTTTTAAAATATATTCTCGCAATACATAATAACAACTAACGAACTGACCACAAGTTCACCAATCAGACAGACCCTAGTTGAACATATGAGACACTTGAAATATCTAAATATAAACGAGAATCGAAAGGGCGAATGCCAATAAACATTATCGTTTTATTTTTATTATTGTTGTCTTATTTAGTTTTCTAAACATTAAAAGTGTAAAAATATATAATGAAACCACCTTTGCAGATGGGAATGTATTATGTAAGAGAATACACTCCAATTTGTAGAATCTACAGGTGGAGTGTATTCTTCATTGTGTAAATAGGGCTCCGCAGTGTTATTGTACATCAGAATGTGAGTCAATAATAAACTTCCTTTTTTATGATTGTTTAACATTGTCCACTTTCTTAGCTCAGGGGGTGCGCATCCGGCGCCTCCTCTCTCCCCCCTCCTAAAATTGGAAAAAATATGATTTTTTTTTGCGTAAAATCGTGATTTTTCACACGAAATACCCCAAAATGTTCGCGCCTCCCTCCGCTCGGCGCCATTTTTTTAAGTGTGCCCCCTAACCTGAAATCCTTGATCCGCCCCTGTAGCTGTTGTAATTTATTGTTTTGTTGTTTTTTTTTTAAAATTAATACATAAAAAGAGTTTGATGATACCAAATGGTTAATCAAAATCCGTAAATCGAAGAAAGAGAGACAACACAATGGCCAAAAGTAAAAAAGACAACACAAAAGGATAAACAACCATCTACAACACATAACATAAAACTAAAGATCGAGTAACACGAACCCCTCTAAAAACCGGGGGTGAACTCAGGGTAATCCGGAAGGGTAGGCAGATCCTGCTCCACTAGTGGCACTCTGGTAACTCTAATTATAAACCTAGTGATAATCATCTGAAGTATAATTGACATCTAAGTGTTACAGCAGGTGAAATCTGCCACTTTCATGTAATACTACATCAATGGTTGTCCAAGTATATATGTTTGTACATTTTGTGTGTATATTTAAAGTTACATTCTTATTGCAAAGAAGCCTCTAGCATTAGTTTCCAGTCACTTTATATGGAAGGGCAATTCACTTCATAAACATTCACCTTATTCTAATAATTTGAAACGCACCTTTCAATACAGAAAAAAAGCTTTAAACGTTATCCTAAGAAAAGTTTGAAGATGCCGAAAGGGTAACGAGTAGCTGTATATAGAAGGCCAGACAATAAACTGACACAGGAAAAGGGACAAAAAGAAAAACAAATGTCGACAAAACACTGGTGATTGAGCAAGATGAAGACAACTGACAACAGGTGTGCTCACCATTACCTGGTTAACCGCTATGGAATATATATGTCGGAAAGGACCCGTTCCGTTTGTTGTCATAGCAATCCGGTCTTTTAATCATTAATGACTGATCAGCAGGTTTGTAACAAGAGTAACACGACGAATGCCACATCTTGAGCAGGAACTTCCTACCCTTCCGGAGCACCTGAATTCATCACCGGTTTTTAGCGGGGTTCGTGTTGCTCGGTCTTTAGCTTTCTGTGTAGTGCTTTTGTAGATCATTGTTTTCCTTTATTTGTTATCTATTTTATTGTCCGGTATTCTTCCATTTACGGCATCTGATTGTCCCTTTGACTTCTTCAAACTCTTCTTAGCAGTTCCTGTTTCTGTTGTGGAACATTCCACACATCATTCACCATATATTTTCCTAATGTCGATTTGTTCCTTAAAATTAGTAAAACAGATTTTAATGTAATATCCGGCATAAGAGAATTAGATCGTAATCTAAAATGGATATCGAAATAAAAACGTAGATTTCTAATTCTGTGCACATGAAGAGTAAACTGAAAAAGCCAACATTAGCTAAGTTTACCTATGCCTGAGAGTGACTGACCTTATTTTTAATGAGAACAGTTTGAAGGTACCGTATTGGTAACATGAAGCCGAAAATTGAAGGATAGACAATGCAATGGCTACAAAAAACAGGACAAAACCCAAACTATGGTCGAAAGAGCATTACCGACTGTGCAACACGAAGGCAATTGAAAGCCTAAGCTAAACTGAGGTGCTCAGCTAGGGTAAGTAGTTCCTACTTCAATAGTAGAACATTCCACACATATCACCATCCATGCACCATATATCTCCCTTAAGGCCAATTCATGGTTTGCAATTAATGTATCTCGAGTGTAGAGAACGCAGAAATACTGACGTTAAGCAAATAACCGAGTCTTCAGATTATAGTGTCCAAAGACAAGCTAAAATAGACATTCAACCATGTTACGGAAACAAAATGTAGATATCAAATTCAGTGCACATGACGGGAAGACACGAATAGTCAAAATCGGGTAACGTTGTATACGCGTGTAGTGGTTTGGTCTTAGATTTATTTAGAAAGTTGAAGATACCAAAAGGACAGCCACAATACAATGGCTATAATAAAAAGTACAAACAGTTGAACAATTATCTACAAAACAGTACACAAAAAATTAATGATTGTGCAACAGTAAATTACCATAAATTATAGAATTAAAGAAATGTATATTACAAACATAATAGATCTAATTAAACTACTGGGAGGATTGATAGTCCACCAGCAGAGGTGTCGTCCCAGTCATAGTAAGAAAAATAACCTAATACAATGGTACCTGTGCAATCCGATACCTGAGTTTTCCGACATCGTGTGACATCCGACAAAAATGTATGGTCACAAAGTAGTT
>MJUT01035807.1:2572-12662 GCA_002080005.1 Gigantidas platifrons
AAAAAAAAATGTTGATTTAAAAACTGGATTTTTAATAATTTTTTTCTGTAGGTTTTATAGAAGTCAAACGGACTATACAAAGATAATCACGTGGTGATTAATACATGTTGATTGCTAATCAACGTCGAACAGGTAAACAATGAGCTAATTATATAATAAACAATTGTGTATGAGCTTGGACACATGATTTTTGACGTTGATCTTTAAAACATATTGTTTTTCTACGATGAATTATAATAAAAACAAATGTGAAAAAAAAAAATATTTCGCCGGTAAAGTTAAAAAGATCGTGTGTTTTTGCAAGGAATTTTTAGTAAAAGTTTTAGATATTATTTAAACGCTAAATCGTTTTATTTGTCATTCATTTCGATATTGCACATTTATAATATACGTTCACTAAGTAAAAAAAATACTAGAAATTTCAAGCAAGATGAAAAAAAATCCCATCAGGGATGAGACCAGTCTCGTATTGTAATTTCAGTGGTCAGAAAATCGATATTTAGAAATTGCATATACGGAAGAAGAATGTTTAACTTTCATATTTTGTTCCCTCATATATCTCGTTCCAAACTTGTTTTATTTGTAAAATATCTAGAGTATTTTCTGCCTGTAATTTGTTTTTTTTTCTGTGTAATTTCGGAAACGATACAAATAAGGGAACAACATGTTACTGGCTAAGATTTCGTAAAAATCTTACCAACTGATATTTGATATATTAATAAACTTTGAAGTTTAAAATGTGTAAAGAAAACGGGGATGAGACCGATCTATAAAAAGAAGAATGCGGAAGAAGAGTGCTTTTCTTTCAGATTTTGTTCTCTTATATATCTCGTTCCGAACTTGTTTTGCATGAAAATAAAGAAATCCTAAGGCTTTAAGAAAACAATTAAGTGTCACGGGTGGTTTGCTACGTCACACGCACGGATACTTGAACATCGCCTCGAGGTAGGTTTATGCTGTTGTACAATTTCAAAAAAGGAAAACTAACAAAATCAAGTAGTTCACCGAAGGGCCCACATATCAGACTTCATTCTTTAGCATACATTCATTGCGTGAAAACCCGTCAGTTTTGCAAACACTTCTGTACAGTTAAAATTCCGGGAAAGGATACCGTTCACACAAAACCCATTTAACTGTACAGAAGTGTTTGCCACTACGAGGTCTTCAACATGTGGAACCCACACCCATCAGCGAGCTTTGAATAGCCCCAACAAAAAATGAGTAATCAATCCATGGTCACAGCACAATGGCAATTCATCATAAGGTTAACTGAAAATTCTAACGAGACAAAGACACATCAATGACCAATGATAATTCCAGGTTAGACGGATTTATCATAATGAATTACGCACCACTGACCAATTACATCTGGGTCTGGTATTACAGCATTTATTGCAGCACGTGTCGGCTGACTTCTGTGATAATCACCAATTACCCTGTTCAATCAGGGTTAATCAATAAATAACAGAACGATTGATCTACTAATTGCAGGTAATTGTTAAATAACTGACGACTTGGGTCAAGATTTGTCAAGATTCTTTATTTCTCATAAAACCATAGATTAAACAGTGATACAGAGAATTTGCCAATTTAACATAAATAGATAATAAATACACATGACAAGACAAGATGGTCTACAACATTAAATAATAAGAACACAAATGAAATAACATCATTTGGATCACAGAGATATGTGGCTAACCAGGAGGACTAGCATAATATTGTAGGACACGAATGAATTTGCACAGCTTCGTTAGTTTTGTTTTATTTTTAATTTGGAATAATTGACCAAATTTCAAAGTATTGATTCCGCGTGAAAAATATTGACTCAGGTATAATTTTCTTTCGTTTGCCAAAGTTTTACATTGAAGAATGTAGTGAAATTCGTCACCTATCTCTGCATCCGTGCATATATTACACAGCCTATTCCCATGATCAATACCATTCCATCTTCCTGTTTCGATAGGTAATCGATGATTACCAGTTCTAAATTTACAAAATGTTATTCTGTTTTTATATGTTAAAATATCTAAATATGGTTCAAATTTAAAATTTTCTTTAAATAATTTATAACATAACCCTTTTGAAGAGTTTTCCATATTTGATCGCCATTCTTGTTGAAACTGGTCGAATAATTTTTGCTTTAGTGTATTATTTAACCATGTACAGTTAAAATTTCCCTGGCTTTCCCAGATATTACTGAAACAACAATTATCTAAGATGCTCTTTACATTATCAAACCAAGAGGACTGGTATTGACCATGATAATTTTTAATATACATATATTTATAAAGAATGAGTGATAGTTTGCTATCTTTACCATTTATTAACTTAGACCAATAATTTACCATACGCAGTTTTATATAAACAGACATAGGATATGCCCCAAGCTCTCCATACATCATGAAATTAGGGGTTGTTTTTTTTTAATTTAACAAATGTTTGCAAAATTTTAAATGTACTCTTTCAGTTATATCATTATTACCAAAACCCCATATTTCACACCCGTATAATAGAATAGGCTTTACCATTTTATCAAAAAGATCATACTGGCATTTTATTGAAAGATTATGAACTCTGCCCTTTTTTAATACTTCATACATAGCTTTGGTAGCTTTTCCAACAATCTTTTTCTTTGTGTTCAAATAGCTGCCAGTCCTAGAAAATTTTATTCCAAGATAAGTATAATCTTTTACAATTTCTAAATTAGAACCTTTATATGAAAAATTAAAATGATGCAATCGTGCTCTAGTGAAAACAACAATTTTTGTTTTAGAAATATTAACTTTTAACTTCCATGTGTCACAATATTCACTAAAATTATTTAGCTGTATTTGGAGATCTTCCGCTGAATTAGAAAATAACACGGTATCATCTGCATATAGTAATGTAAACAATCTAAGAAAAATATCTAATTCGTCTTCAATATCTTTAGCTATGGAATCCAAACCTTTAGAATTTCTATCATGTAAAAATCGTTCCAGATCCTTCAAATAGAGCGAAAATAGGAAAGGGATAAATTTTCCCCTTGTCTGAATCCAACATTACAAGCAAAATATTCAGTTTTGTTACAATTATATACAACACGTGATTTAATTCCACTGTACATGTTAAAAATTACATTATACATTTTACCATTAATTAGAAGTTTGTTCCACAGCCCATCCCTCCAAATAGTATCGAAGGCAGCAGCAAAATCTATAAAAGCGCAAAATAATTTCTTTTTCTTACACTTCATAATATTTACTAACGTATGTAAAATGAATAAATTATCGGTTGTGGAATAACCTTTTCTAAAACCTCCCTGATTTTCACAAATCAGACAGAAGTCATCAGAGAAATCATTTAGCCTTGTATTCAAAATCGAAGTAAATAATTTGCCAAAACAGCTAATAATTGTAATTGGTCTAAAAAATTTTGGATCAATTTTACTTCCTTTATTTTTGTAAATAGGAGTGAACTTGCTATTTTTCCTTTGATAAAAAATATTTCACACAATCCCATTGTTTTGGTCTAAATACGAAAATTGTTGTGTAAACTAACTGTTGGCTTCTATTCAATCTACAGCATTTTGAGTAAATTCTGAAATTTGAAAGAAAAACTTCTCACTTTCATTTTTAAAAGCGTACAACAAAGTTCTATTTTAACGACATTTATAAGATTAATAAGAATATCAACAGAACCAACACGATGTTTCTACCTTGGGGTTCACCAAAGCAAGATTTTGCAACTGTTCTTCAATGACTGCAAGAGGTATATTATATATTTTTTTTATTCTACACAAGTTGGATAATTTTCAAGCCTGGACAACGCAAGAGACCAAGAACTGAAAAAACACAAAAAACGTTAAAAAAAAAATTGATATTTATGTGTAACAAATGCCGTGTATATTTGTTGACAAATGCTGTTGTTATAAATTTTTTGTATACTGTTAATATAAAGTACTGTTATAATATTTTTTTTTCACTCATTGATACTTGACTACTAGACATATTCAAGAGGTCAGTTATGGAGAAAAAAAATGTTCGACCGATCGAGATATTCACCTAAGTTACTGACTTTCAAAAACAACAAATTAAATAGTAATAAATTTGATAAACAAACAAACAAAACAAAAATGCAAATATCGTCGTTAATTTTAAACTTTTTATTATAAAAATTGACCATATAAGATTTTGTTAAACTGACAATTCATTTGCAATCTTTTTGTGCATACAGGAAGTCTCTATTATGTCCTTAGTGCACTTTTATTGTTCTTAGTGCACTAATGAGGTCCTTTGTGGTATTTCTACACACCGAATTTATCCAGCTGTCTAATTTTTTGTTAACAATATGGGATTTCTTGAACTTTAAGATCGAAATACTTGTATACAATAGTATTGTCAACAATACTTGTATAAAAAAATGTACAAGTATTGTTATTTCCCCCCAAAAAAGTTGAACTCTACGATTATGATTCTTTTTTTTTTCTGTTGTGATATAGAGTTTTAATGAAATTGTGTTCTTATTTAAAGAATCATAATTAATTGTCCGAATACATATTTGTTTTTTTTTATATAAAAATACGATCATAGTTTAGTTTTTTGCACAATAAACAAACGTCTCTGCAATACACATCTACAAAATTTATCCTAATTCTTAAAAGTTAATTAAACTTAATTACATTTAGTTACGCAACAATACTACAACATTCTCCTAAAAATCACAGACGAATTAGTTCTCGGGTAAAATACAAGTAACAATACTTGGACAATACAATTACTGATTATACAGGAAGAACCCCCACTGTGAATCCATCTATTTTAAGATGCCATTCAATGAAAATAACAACCTAAGATAAGAATTAGATAAGAAATTAAAATTTATAGAATTCATGTCTGTTTTTAGTGAAAATTAATTAACACATTTAAGTCACATTTCATTTATTTAGCCTAACTTGGGTCAGTTATCAATCATTAAAAAGACAAAAACATTTTTTGTTTAATCTGTCTAATAAGTATTTACCCTACATATACTCTTATTATCCACAATAAATTCAGGGAAAAGAGATGAAATAAGAAAGAAATGTTATTGAAAATAAATAAGTACTCAGAAAGGGGGCGGTAATTCCGTGACACGGATGCCTGTGCTAACAATAATTTTAACTAAAAAGTCACTTTTATTTTCCCACATGCATGTTAAATGTGTATTGTGACATTTATACTTGAAATATTTTATTGCATAATTTTTTTTATTATAAATTGCGATCATAAAGTTCAAGTGATCCTCAATATGTTTTACTGTGAAATCGCATAATCACTATTAAAAGGGCTAAAATATGCTATTCTTTGAATTCGAATTGTCACAGGATATGTTGATACAACACAAATCACGAAAAATTGGGGCATTTTTCAAGCTCAATTGTGGAGTAATGAATGGACACTTAAGAAAATATAGAAAGTACTATGATTGATCTATGTCATACTAAAAAAGATAGGAACAGTCTCCACCCGAATTTACAAATTTTCATTTTTAATGTTGAACGGTTGGATGAAAAAAAAAGATGGCGACAAAATGTCCTTCTCGAAAATTGCAGATGATCACATTTAACATTCAACCCAAACATTCTTATGTAAATTCCGTTCATATATAGATATTTATCAACGATCTACCGAGAGGAACTCGCTATTAATCATCCATGAACGCTGTAATACATGAAATTTTTGCACACGACACCAACGTGTCGCGTCTCCTCTGAAGAAAAGGTATATATTAAATCGTTTGTCTTGTGTTAATTATTTTTTTTTACTTTCCATAAGTTATTTTTATTATTTTCTGCTAAGTTTTCATCATTTATATTTTAATTAAACTTTATTATTATTGCTGTAAAGACTATACAATTTGTATTTGTTGCTTCCCCGTTAATTAAGCACTGGTTGGCTCAGAATCAGAATAATGTACATGTCTACCCGCGGACTGTTAGTGAGCTAGCACTGTTACCTGTTACATTATCTGTATGCTGCCGCCTTTGTCAGGTGAACCGCTTCTTCAACGGATCTTCATCCATTCTTGAAGCGTAGTCTATAATTTATACGTTTTAAGCACTTTATATTTTGGGAAGTGGAACAATTTTCAAAAAGAATATCCTAACACACACTATGAAAATCCAACTCAGCGTGTTGGTCTAGTACAAATTGAACCTCGTCATCATTTCATTGAAAATTTACTTATTCTCGCCATGGAAAAAATGCTTGTTCTGGACAAAAATCGAGACAAATTAAGGAAATAAAATCTAACTGACATTTGATCAGCCGGATCGTTTTCCAACTAACAGCAGGAATCAAATTCCACTTTTCAGAATTTATTTTCATATTCGATCTCGTTTTGGAGTTTTATTGCGGTCCATATAATTACCCAACGGTACCCAAAGCTACCTAAAATGTACCCAAAGGGACCCCAAATGCATCCAAAGGGACCATAAAATATACTTTAATTGTCATTAGAATAAGAATGTGTAATTAATTTGTATATTTGACATTAAATTTACTCTTTTTAGACGTGTATTTAAAAAAATTTATATTTATTTTAAATTTTATATTTTAATTATTTTTATGAAGTCTTCACAAATAAATTTAAATTATATATCGAACACAAAAATAAGACATAGGGTCATTTTAGCGCTGACAATTTCTGCTTACCCGCATTTTTAATAAGACGTTTCAGCGCCGGAAAATTTTGCTTACCTTGATTTCGGATAGGATATTTTAGCAAAGATTTACCTAAAGTAATGACATTAAAACTTTAAAGTAGTAAATATATTAATGAAAAAAGTATAAAATACAGTATTACATTAGAGTAGTTTAACAGTTCTGACCAGTTCTTTATACATTTTGTATTTGTGTCCAAATTGAAATATACTTAAAATCAATTCTAATTTATTTCATTGGCTATGACTAAAATATAAAATTTATAGGGTTTATTTGACATTTAAATTGTTATTTTGAATACCTATATATGGTCCCTTTGGGTAGCTATAGTGTCCCTTTGGGTACATTTAGGGTCCCTTTGGGTACCTTTGGGTAATTATATGGACCCGTTTTATAGTTCTGAACAAAAATCGAGACAAAACACGGAAATAAAATCTTACTAAGTGACATTAGATTTTTTTTTATGAAAGACGGCAGTATTGAGGACATTCAAATTCAACTACATGTATTTGAATATTTAATTTATGAAAACATTGATTTTGGGAGGAAAGAATGATGGACGGGGCAGACTTATTTGGTGATGACAGGAAAGGGACCGCTTTCTAGTGCAAGTAGGTATAAAATTTAGCTTTTCAGAATTTATTTTCTGCAAGTGAAAATAATTTGATCTTTCTTACAGTGCAGGGGCGGATTCAAGGAGGCGCCTAAAATTGGAAAAAATATGATTTGTTTGCGTAAAATCGTGATTTTTCACACGAAATACCCCAAACATTTTCGCGTCACCCTCCGCGCGACGCGATTTTTTTTTAAAATGCACCCCCCCCCCCCTAACTTGAAATCCTGGATCCGCCCCTGCAATGGGTTACAGCACTTTAGTTAATTATACACAAAGCCATAAAGATATCAGTGTGATCATTACACAGGTATACTATCAGTATTGGGACAATTCTCGCGCGTAAGGAGCGGGATTCAAATTCAACTATTTGAATATTCATTATTTGAAAACATTTCGAGTGGGAAAACTGATGGACGGGTAAACTAATTTGGCGACGACAGGTTAGGGACCGTTTTCTAGTGCAAGTAGGAATTAAATTAAACTTTACAGAATTTATTTTCATATTCTAATATGACGTCCTTCAACCGCTTTGAGTCCAAAACCGTGGTAAAAATAATATATACCAACACCCATTGTAATTTATGACGTCATCGACCATTTATAACGATATTTTACCAATTTTTACATATTAGAATCGAAATAATTCATGGCAGCCATATGTATATATTGTTTTTACCACGGGTATGCCCTTTATGTCAGATTTTTACCCCTCGCTAACGCTCGTGGTAAAAACAATATATACATTTGGCTTCCATGAATTATTTCTTAATTCGATCTCGTTTTTGGAGTTTATTGTTCCTGACAAAAATCGAGACAAAATACGGAAATAAAATCTTACTAACTGACATTTGATTTTTTTACGAAAGGTGGCAGTATTGGGACAGTTCTCTCGCGTAAGTAGCAGTCAAATTCAAGTATTGAAAATTCATTATTTGGAAACATTTCATGACAACAGGAACAATGAAAACAACATAACAATAAACTTATCAAAGAAATAGTTTTGTTAGTGACAGCAGTTGTTAATAAAAGTAATACAGCAATAATAGTTAAGTTTAATTAAAAAATAAATGAAAAAAACTTTGCAGAAAATATATAAAAGTAACTTATGGATATAAAAAAAAATAAATAACACAAAACAAACGATTTTATATATACCTTTTCTTGAAATGTCTGTAAGATAAAAAAAAAATACAGCTAAGCTATTTATATATGTGCTACCATGTTTTGTACTTGTCATGCAGTACACATTCATCTCATCATTTAATTCATGAAAACCGGCAAATACACAAGGATTGATGGATTATTGTATATTGAATAGAATACTCTAAAATTATTATCATCGAGGGGCCGTGTTCTCGAAAGTGTCTTAGGACTAAGACATGTCCTAAGACCATCTTAGGACAAATCTTAGTCCTAATTCGTGTTCTCGATCATGTCCTATAACTAGGGACATGTCGCAAAATTTGTCTTAACTTTAGGACATCTACGGAGGTGTCTTAAGATGGTCCTAGCCCCGAAATTATAATATAATTTGATATTTTGTACCAAAAACGAACTTTAGTTTGTAGAATATGATTGGTATACACCTTTATGCTGTTTTTAAATCTAAATAAGTGAACTATCACTGATTTTTCTATTATAATTTAAACGGCGCACGAGATATCTTTTGTTCATCTTAAATCATTAACTCATTGAAAGTTTGAAATCAGTTTACTCGAAAGTAATCACACAAAAAATAACGGTAATGACTGTACTTCACTATAAAAGCGTGCTATACATTAGTTGTATATCGTATAAGATAAGATAAGATATTATTTATTCCAATCAAGGACCCATACAGGACATAGTCACTACAATAATTGTAACAATATATAATATTAATATTAAACTACCATAACATAAATAAAATATAGGGGCCCGGGTGGCCCAATGAGTTAGGTCCCTGGATCTAACAACTCATACAAGCCAATCACCAATACGGCGTGGGTTCGCGCCCGGCTTTGTAAATTACAAAAAAGGGTGCACTCGACTCGCAACCGCAAGTGATAAAGTTTACCAGTTGCTTGCCCATGGTCGGTGGTTCTCTCCGGGTACTCCGGCTTCCTCCACCACTAAAACTGGTCGCCATGATATAGCTGAAATATTGTTGAAAGTGGCGTTAAACACCAAAAATCAAATCAAGTCAATCATAAATAAAATAAAATACACACAAAAGAGAGGTACAGAAGAAAATTATTTCATCTGTGATTTCATCCCTGTCATTGATTATGCACTAGAGGTGGCAACAGGTTCTTGTATATATATATCTTTATTCTCATAAAGCCAATGTATAACAATGGTACAGAGATATAACAATAAGATCAAAATAACAACTATTTACAATATATATATACAAATTAGGAGAGAGGTTACAATGGACTAAGAGCCTGGAGGACAAACACCGGTATTAATAGCACTTATAAAATGACAGAGTTTCTTCAGTATTGGCTTTCTTTTACTTGACATAAGTTCAGAAAATTTAATGATATTATGTCTATATATGAAATAATTTGACAGTGACTGCTTACGTTTTTGGTTAAAATAAATACATTCAAAAATATAATGGTATTCATCTCCAATTTGGGATCTATTACATAATTTACATTTACGATTTTCTCTTGGAATGTTCTGCCATCGCCCTGTTTCGATGGGGAGTTTATTATTTGTTGTTCTAAATCTGCAAAGCAGAATTGCATCTTTTATTTCTAAAATATTTAAATATTCTTCATATTTAAACTCTGTTTTAAAT
>MJUT01035807.1:26286-52213 GCA_002080005.1 Gigantidas platifrons
AAAAAAAAAAACAAAAAAAAACAACCTTCAAACAGTAATTTCATGTCACATGATATCGTTAATACATATCACTGAAATTGGCAAATGTCCAGAAAAGTGTCACAAAAACACATACGTATTATCTACATACCTTTAAACCTTCATATTTATCTTTTTAAAGTCGGAGTAGCCATTATTGTGAACATTTTACCTATTTTATTTGGAAAAAGGAAGTAGAAATTATAATTTATCTAAATGAATGATGAATTTCATGTTAAAAGATATGTCAACCGGAAAAAATAAGTTTGTGTATACAAAAGGTAGGTATCTTTTCATTATATTTAAATCATTATATTTACATATTTCAAAAATATTTCCTGCTACTACTAATAATAACTTTATTCTCTAAACCATGTATAGCAACATTTCAGCAGTATCGGCATATTGAGTATATATTTCTCACTAATGAGACAGCACAGCTCCTGTTTTTTTAGCCTTGTGAGATATCCTTTTATCTAACATTAAGTAGGTATTCTATAGAGATACGTCTATTTTGCTAATAGACACAACCTATGTTATACAAAACATATTTGTATCACATACATATGTGATACAAGATGTACTTTAGTCGGAACTAATTTCGTGACGTCATAGGTTAGGAATGCGGGAAAACCCCAGTGACGTCTTTATAATCATTGCGGAATCTCCGTCGGGAAAATCTCAACGTACTCGAGATTTATCTTAGTAATTTTAAATATTAAAAATGTTTATGTAAAAACACTTATAGGGAGGTGTTCCGAAAGAAAGTATGGAAGGTGTGATTGTCACTTGGCTGATAATTTTGCGATTTATGACGTAAATATAACTTTCTCATAGATAAAATTTGGCAGCTGAATTGAAATATTTATTTGGGTCCTGATCCCCGACTTAGTTTTATCGTTAGACTTGTAATTTTGAAGTTTTGAACGCCATCCCTGACACCTGAAACCCTTTGTTTGAAGTTGTGTATTGAAGCGTATTCATGCATGCATGAATGCGTAAGTGAACGAACTGTAACAGTGTTATTGAGGGCCTATACGAGGCGCCTTAAAAATGCCACACAATAAAGGGAATAGTGCAAACAAAGAAAAACAGAAACAAACGTCTGAAGTATTAAATGAAAGTAGAGAAACTCTTTATGGTACAGATAGGCCAAATGATCCGCTTTCTAATAGTATGTTTTTTCCAATTTATGACCAAACTTGATGACAGATTAAAAACAATAGAAACTAATGTAACAAAGTCAGTGGGTGAATTAGACATTGTAGAAAAGATAATACGATCAATTTCTGGTACTGTAGCAACTTTCCAAAATGAAGTCAAAGAACTCGGTGAGAAATATGCCGATCTCAAAACACATACACAAGGCATGAGTAACATTTTTGATAACGTACGAAGTGCATGTTCAGATAACAGCAAAGCTATTAAGGAACTTGATCAAGACAATATTAGTATTTGCACACACATGGAGTCACTGGCGGAAGATCTGAAAGCTTTTAAAATAAAACGGGATGAAATGAAAAGCACACCGCTGGATTTAAGATGTCGTTCAATGAAGAACAACCTGGTATTCACGGGATTAAGGGAAACCGCAGGTGAGGAAACGGAAGCTAAATTGAGGGACTTTTTAAGATGTGAGCTCAATATTGATTACTACATTGAGTTTGGTAATGTGCACCGTTTCGGATCCCGCCAGAATAACGGGACTGGAATAAAACCTCGCCCTATAGTAGCTCGCTTCTTATACTATAGCGGTTTGGCTGATGTGCTCGAATGTGGGAAGCGGCTAAGAGGGAAGTCATAGGGAATTAACCAGCAATTCCCGGCAGAGATTGAAAACCCGTAGACGGTCGTTGTATCCGGTAATGAAAGAGGCAAAAAACAGAGGAAAACGGGTAAAACTTGTACGGGACAGACTTTTTATAAACAATGAGGAATATGTACCCGAAGAAGAGCAAATAACAATGCCAACAGCAACCAGCTTGAACTTTAAACAGGCATGGTCTACCAAGCCTGTGGCGCCCCATCGTGACGACCGGCCAGAGAAACGTCCTCGTATTGATCTACCTCCGAGCGATCTGCATACTAGGATCACCTAGGAGGTCAAACTGTCAATGTATATCAACAAAACTCTAAAAACTGTTCACTTATTAGTGGTAGTATTGTTAAAGATAATTCTGATAATATATGTGATAATTCGAACTATAACCGTAAATCTTGTGTAAATAAAGTGTTAAATCTTTTGTCATTGAACTGTT
Organism: Gigantidas platifrons; assembly: GCA_002080005.1. Lineage (NCBI taxonomy): Eukaryota > Metazoa > Mollusca > Bivalvia > Mytilida > Modiolidae > Gigantidas > Gigantidas platifrons. The sequence continues at coordinate 28,563 of MJUT01035807.1, forward strand.
GTGGTTTAAAATTTAAACTAAATTATCAAGAATTTCATGAGTTTGTTAAGACATTTGATATTCTTTGCTTTGTTGAATCAAAAACTGACGATTTAGATGAAATTGTTTTACCTGGATTTTTAATAAAGATGAAAAATCGTAAAAGTTTTTCAAATAGAAAATCAGGAGGAATTGTATTGGGTTTTAAGGAAGAATATGATATACATCCTATTCCTACTGACAGTTCGTATGTATTCTGGTATAGAATATTTAGAGAGCTGCTTGGGTTAGATGAGGATGTTGTTTGTGGTATAGTTTATATTCCACCTGAGTATACGGTTTATTCCTCTGTAGACGTGTTTAGTGAATTAGAAATGAATATTTGGCTTTGCAGAGGAATTATAAATATATATTTGTAAAGGGGGATTTTAATAGCAGAACAGCGAACGACCCGGATTTCATCTATATTGAAAACAATAATGATAATATAGATTTTTTTTTAATTATCAGATGTAAATAGTGTAAATATATTAAGAGTCATTAAATATACCTGTAGGTAGGATTAATAAAGATAGTGTCAAAAATCATTATGGTAGTAGATTGTTAGATTTATGTAAAGGTAATGACTTGTTTTTCATAAATGGAAGGATTGGAAATGACAAACGTATCGGTAAACTGACTTGTAAGAATAGTAGTGTTGTTGATTATGTTATTTCGTCCGTTGATTTTTTTTAAACATATTGTAAATTTTAGTATTTGTGAATTTAGTAAACTATTTTCCGATGTACATTCACCAATATCGCTGTCATTGAAATGTGAAAATAAAGATGAGAAAATGGTCACTGAAAATGTAAGTAATAATGCAGAAGCTTGTCGTGAGAAACCGAAAAAATGGGATGAGACATATAAGGTAGATTTTGTAAATAACATTGATGTAGATAGTATACAAAACTTGGAAATACAATTGGAAAACTTAAATATTGAGAACGTTGTACAGGCCGACATAGATACTCTTGTAGGTAAGCTAGGAGAAATATTTGTATCATCTGCGAAGGAACATTTGGAATAGCCGGTAAACCATTTAAGAATAAGAAAAGAAAGGTATGTATTAGTTCAAAACCATGGTTTGGAGTTGGTTGCAAATTTGCGAGGCAACATTACCGCAAACATAAGCGAAGATGTAAAACTAATAATACTGAGGAAACACGCGAATTAATGAAAAAAGCTGAGAAAGATTATAAGAAAAAAATGGATGTAAGTATAAAAAAACATAGAAAGGAAATGACGGAAAAGATAAAAAAAAAATTAAGATCTAACAACAGCAGGGAGTTTTGGGAGCTGATGACAAAAGGTACATATTGAAAACAGCCAAGTATATCTATCGACAATCTATTTGATTTTTTTAAGACCCTGAATCAAAACCCAACAAATGATGGCGACGGTGAAACTGTACTACCGGAAATAGACGAAAATTTGGTTAACAATCTAAACATAGAAATTAATGGGCATATTACAAATGAAGAAATACTACATTGCGATAAAAATTTGAAAAATGAGAAAGCTTGCGGCGATAACTTTATTAAAAATGAGTATATTAAATCATCAATTGATACCTTTTTACCCGTTTATTTAAAGTTGTTTAATTGTATATTTGATTCAGGTATTATCCCTGAGAGTTGGTTAACTGGTAATGTTAAACCCATTTACAAGAACAAAGGAAATCATTTAGATCCGAAAAATTTTCGTCCGATCACGATTTTGAGCTGTTTCGGCAAATTATTTACAGCAGTATTGCTGGCAAGATTAAATGCTTTTTCTGAAAAATGTTCTATCTACAATGAAAACCAGAGTGGTTTCATGAAGGGTTATTCGACAGTTGATAATATTTTTGTTCTTTATGCCTTTTTTGAATTGTTAAAATTAAAAAAAAAAGTTATTTGTTACATTTGTGGACTTTGAAAAAGCCTTTGATAAGGTATGGAGGGATGGTTTATGGTGTACATTACTTTTAAATAATATAAATGGGAAGATGTATAAAGCTATTTATAATATGTATCAGAATATATAATCTAGAATTGTATATAATAACGCAGTGTCAGATTTTTGCGATTGTAATAATGGTGTGCGACAAGGGGAAAATGTTTCCCCTTTCCTTTTTTCGATGTATTTAAATGATTTGGAACAGTTTTTAAACGATAGAAATGTCAACGGTTTAACATCTATTACTGAGGATTTTGACAGTGAACTTGATGTATATTTAAAACTTGTTGTACTTTTATATGCCGACGATACTGTTATTATGTCGGAATCAAAGGAAGATATGCAAAACCAGTTAAATATTTTTTATGATTTTTGCAAAATATTGAAACTCAAAGTGAATGCTGAAAAGTCGAAAGTTCTTGTGTTTAGTAATGGTAGATTGCCTGCAAATTTAAAATTTACTTATAACAATAGAGACTTGGAAATAGTTCCAAATTTTTCTTATCTTGGTATAGCATTTTCTAAGTCTGGATCATTCAACGCAGCAAAAAAAGATCTTGTAAATAAAGGTACGAAAGCTATGTATGAAGTATTGAAGAAAGGTATACTTCATAATTTGTCAATACAATATCAACTTGATATTTTCGATAAAACAGTAAAACCTATACTAATATATGGCTGTGAAACTTGGGGCTTTGGGAAAAACGACATTATTGAGAGAGTTCACCTAAAATTGTGTAGCTTCTTTTGCATGTAAAAACATTCACACCAAATTTTATGGTCCATGGGGAATTGGGTCGATATCCAATTGACATTGACATTGAAGTTCGTATGATTACATATTGGTCAAAACTCATTTTAGGAAATCAGTCGTCATTATCATACAAACTATTGCACATAAAAGATTTTTAAAATGACAATTTTACATGTGCTTGGTAAAATAAAATGAATTGTAGTTTGAATGATTGTGGTATGTCATATATTTGGAACATGCAGAATTGTATTTCTGATAAATGGTTGAAATTAGTAGTTAAAAATAATTTAGTGGATCAATTTAAACAAACATGGACTTCAATGATTGAAAATTCACCAACAGGGGATAATTATAAGTTATTTAAGCATGATTTAAAATTTGAAGATTATTTGGATGTATTAGATGATAAGGAAAAATTCTTACTTGTTAAATTTAGGACTTCAAACCATAGGCTACTGATAGAAGTTGGACGTTGGCGTAATATAAACAGGGAAAATCGGATTTGTAACCTGTGCAACGGAAGAAACTTAGGTGATGAATTTCACTATCTATTTGAATGTCCATCTTTGTCAAATGAACGTAAGAAGTATTTTGAACCACACTTCATAAATAGACCAAATATACTCAAGTTTTGTAATCTGATGAATTCAAAATCAGTCAGCGTTTTATGTAATATGCGTAAATATATCAGAATTGTAAATATGAGGGTATGTCCTCCAGGTTGATCCACCTTCTATCTTCCTTTCAATGTAATAATATGTGTTATGTATTGTTGTTATATCTGTACCTTTGTAAAATTGAGAAATAAAGATATATATATATATGTTCCAGACCACACGCGTATTTGGACCGTACGCGTACGGTCCGGACCGTATGCGTATTTTTTCAAAATACATATACGGTCGGACCGTACGCGTACGGTCGGACCTTACGCGTACGGTCTGCCTAGTTTTAAGAGATCATCGAGGCTTCAAAAATATTTTACAGATCAACGTTATTCGAATCTAAAATATATTTAAAAAAAAGTTAATTATCGCAGTTGTACAATTTAGATATAAGTATAATTTAATCTATTACAAACTTACATGTCTTGAATTTAGCATGCTAGTAATAAGTGAATTCTGCTCACTCGCAGTTAACAAAATAATTTGAAATTGAATAAAGTTTTAAAGTAATCGCCAGTAAACAGAATGTGGGAAGAAACATTTGACAAAAACCGAGACTAACTTGCAAACAGAAATCGAGACGGATTCACATACCGATGAACAGACATGTTCACAGACACGAACTGTAACTGACGCACAAATTGAGCCTGGCAGTGCCTGCGAGGATTCGATGGTCGACTTAGCTGCTCACAGACTAACGTGTTTTCCGTTATGGCTGACGTACATGTACAACCGACCCGAAAACGAAGACGAACTGAAACGACCGAAATATCTACTGAGACTTACGATGTTACAGATTACAGACATATACAGGATGAACTTATGGCAGTTGATAACTTTATGGTACTGAACGACATTATAGTTGACCCTACTGACGACAGAAACTGTACCGTGAAAACAGACGACGGACAAATTACAACTCACGACAGGATAATACAGATATTGGACAGAAATTATAAAAACAAAATCTGTTGAAAATACGATGAGAAAATATAAGAAAGTGTCAAAGTCTAATGCAAAAATTGAAAAGGGTAGTTTTGTAACCGTAAGAATACCTATTGTTGATGGGGCATCTGGTGATCTACCACGATTATTGTTTAGGGTTGATGATATTATTGGTAAAGATGCAAGTTTTTACAAATTATCATGTGAATTTGATATGTTAAATTCATGTTATGATATGGGTGATATAGAACTTTTAACACGCAGGGTTGAAACTTCGCATTGGAAAAAAGAAGAAATTTCTCTGCATACTGCTGCAAAACAAGCAAGTTTTTCTCTTGCAAGCAAAAGATGTAAATACATGAACAAAACATGTAAGTGTAGAAAGTCCGGCGTTCCTTGTAGCACCAAGTGTCACTCTGGGCGTGCATGCGAAAATGTGATTCAGGTAGACAATTAAAATTGCATTATAGTTCAAAAACTGTTTACTTTTCATGAGGCGATGGTGTTTTGTTTAAAGTAATAATAATTATGATAAATGTAATTTGTAAAACTCAATAAAAGTTTGTGATATATGTTAGTATTGAAAAAAAAACCCATATGGTCTAAATACCTGTATGGTCCAGCTCGTACTAGACCGTATGAGTATACTCATACGGTCGGACCGTACGCGTACGGTCGGACCATACGCGTGTGGTCGGACCGTACGAGTATACTCATACGGTTCGGACCGTACGCGTACGGTCTAAATACGCGTATGGTCTGGAACATATATATAATCAAAATGATAAAAAGTATTTCCAATTACAATTTTAAAAATGTATCCATAAACGGATATCAAAACATCGTCTGCTTTACGAAAAACAAAACAAAACAAAACAAACATGGCAAACATACACTGATTTCTTGGATGAAAATGTTGGAACAATGGACTTAAATTATGAACTTGATGAAAATTAATTAAATAAACTTTTAAACATGTGTCTTGGTACAGCTCCTTTGTGGACATTTCAAAACAAAACAAACACTGAAAATCCTGAAACCGCTGATTCTCTCAACGCAAATAATTCCGCAGATTTACATGCACCAGAAATTTCAAAAGAAGGTCTAAATGAAGTGAATAATGAAAAACAAATGAACGTTTCTAAAGCTCCAACTTTCGTTGATGTTGAAATAAATGAACAAGAATTCGTGAAACAAATGAGAAATGATAACACTGTAAGAAAAACGAAAACCGTAATGAATAGTTTCAATAAATTTGTCTCTCAGACATTAAACAAAGAAAACGTCCAAATTGAACTGGACAATTTAATTGGTAAATTTCTCTTATCAATCCGGAAAGCAGACGGTAAGGAGTACGAACCAGATACTCTAACTGCATATCATCGCGGTATTGAAAGATATTTACAAGAACATTCATATAAAAACAGCATTATCAAAGATCGCGAATTTGAAATGTCACGATCTGTATTGGCAAGCAAAAGAAAAGAACTTAAACAAAAAGGAAAGGGAGGAAAACCAAATAAATCCGAGCCCTTAACAACAAAAGAGGAAACTATGTTGATTGAAAAGGGAGTTATATAGTTCCCAAGCACTTTTAAATAAAATGTGGCTGAACAAGACAAAACCTTTTGGGATGCGTGGTGTAACGGAAAACCACAACATGAAATGGGGGGACGTGGAACTAAAAAAAGATGAAAACGAACTTCAATATTTCTAGAATTTCACGAAAGAGATATAAAAACAAGAACTGGTAATTCTACTCACCAGAGGCCATTCAATCCCGGTGCATACGCAATTCCAAATGCCAAATTAAGATGTCCTGTGTATGCTTATAAACAATATGAATTCCGTAGACACACACACACACACACACACACACACACACACACACACACACATGAATCACCATTTTATATCGCAATGTGTCACAACAGGAAGCCAGATTCTTAAATTCGGTTTAAAGGTCAGGCATTCGGTGTTAATAAACTCCAAGATTTGATGAAGAATATGGCAAATGAGGTCAAACTTCCTAGTAGAAAAACAAACACAAGTGCCCGCAAAACTACTTGCACTAGATTGTCACATTCAGGTGTTGCTCCGTCAACAGTGCAGCAACTATCAGGACACAAAAACATAGCTAGTGTTAATAATTACGCCGTAGCTTCAAATGACATGCAACATGAAATGTCGAATATTTTATGTGGTGTACAATCCAACACTACATGGCAAATAAGGGTAATAATAAAATTACCGAACACAGAGAAATCAGGCTGTTTTGCTAATTTGCATACGTTGCCATTTAAAAAAAAGGAGTCGATGCGCTTGTTAATTTCAATGGCAATTTTTCAAAAATTTCCTATTTTAGATATAATAGAATTCCTGGTCAATTTGCGATGTGCGAAAATTTACCCTGACACCGTTTTCAGTTCAATTCCAAAATTTCACTTTATTTTGATATATAACAGTGGTTCCTGAATGATGTCTGAAAAATGAATATTATTCGTTCAATGTCTATGTACAAAAATTGCCAGAGAAAACGTTGAAAGAGTTAATATATACAACTGTTACTGTTGATGCGATGCAAAATTATAAAACTCCCGGTCTTAAAGTTCCGGGAAAAACGTGTAAAAACGTCCATCAATAAATAACAAAGGTTCCCAGGAGCTTCAAATTTCAATCAGTTCGATACCCTGATGAGGAATATATGTTTTGGGTCACGCAAAGTATGTAAAGCTTACTGTAAACATATGTATATTCCACACAGAATTCTATCTGCATTTTGACACCGGTTGAAATAAAAAATAACTGATCACGTGATCAAAAGGAATTTAAGGGGGTATATAAGCACAACAATTTGGTTATTTTTTTATTTGATTCATTTCATTCAGATCTTGTAATCTACAGGCACAAACATTAAAACATGTATACACAACAATAATGAATAATGACCACGTGGCAAGTGGCTGGCTATTAGCTGAATCGTAAAATAAAATATATTTAAGAAATAATCCATGGCAGCCATTGTGTTATATTCATTTAACCATGGACTGGGCCTTTATAATCGAATTTAATCCCGAGCGACAGCCTTTATAATCGTTAATTTATACCCCTCGCTGTCGCTCGGGATTAAATTCGATTATAAAGGCCCAGTCCATGGTTAAATGAATATAACACAATGACTGCCATGGATTATTTCGATTCTAATAGGACAAATACGGTAATTTACTTGCAAAACGCCGCCTATACACACAGCAATGTATTTGACTGTTCCGTTACTCTCCCGAACACAAAGATACGATTTCTGTCATTTGAGATTACTAAATGTTGTCATTCATGAACATCAATTCAAAAGATAGGGAAATTACTACAAATCCCACTTCGACAAGGAGGCGTACACGAAGCCAGAAAACGTCAGGATCTCTATGTTCTAAACTGGAAGTCTTCATATGACGTCATGTTGCTTACGTGCCAAAATTGTCAACAACATTTCACGGAATTTTTATTTTCTACGGTAAGTGTAGGGCAGTATAACGTACACCATTTCGCGGGAGGGTACACGGAATAGCCGAATTGACAACATTACCGCGTTTGCGCTAAAAGTGTTGTTGTTGAGTATTATATAAACTGACGATAACACGGCGTCATATTAGAATTAGACACCATCCATTTCACTACCTGGTGGGAGGAGGTCATGAACTTGACAAGACGAAATTTCGCGGAGAAAAAATTAAGTGACGTAACAATCGCCTCATGAATATTCATGACGTCATGAATAAAAAAGTAGCCACGATTTTGCCATATGAATATTGTGAATAAAGCTTCGTCGACTATGAGTGTCCCGCCATTATAAGACCGCTCAAGTTACGTCAGTTCGTTTTCCTTCAGTCAGCAAGTGAATGAAACTGTCACGACTTCAAAACAGTCCTTTGCACAATTTCCAAGTTATTCTTTTCACATTGCTGGGAACGGCACCGTTCAATACATAACCAATTATTCGGCAACTAACTGTAAATCTCCACCAAAGAAACGTAGGGCAATGATTGTTTACTCTGACAGTGACAACGATCATGAATGAATGACGTGACGCAACAATACTTGTGACGTAAACTATGGTCCCTCTTTGTTTACTTTTCTTCAAATAATAAATTCAATGAAACTTACATGCTTTTTTATGTTTTATCATAAAAATGTTAGATAAACGTATTATATACACAAAATGTATGTACAACTGTTTGTATCATGTCTCATCAGTTGGAAAAGCCGTATCACTACTCGACCGTCTCGTTGTTGATGTGCCAAAGTCGTTCAACAATGTCCCGGAATTTTAATTTTTGTGCAACAACAAATTCCTACACTCGGCGTAAAAAAAGTAAAGAAAAAAATGTGGAATTATTTTGCTAAGATAGTGAGATAAAGAATCAAACACCGGTAAGAGGGCAAAACGGAAAAATCTCAGACACCCAAGGGAAAGATTTCTATGGTGGACCTTTATGGAATATCTGTGTAACAAATGAACACGGATATGGTCCACTTGTTGTAAACACTTCCCGGTCCTTTCCTCATTCATGACTTATCACCAGATTTATAACTAGATTAACACGACGAGTGTCACTAGTGAAACAGGAACTGCTATTCCTTCCGGAGTACCCGAGTTCAACCCCGGGTTTTAATTAGGGTTCGTTGTGCTCTGTTACCAGTAGAACACCTACTTACCAAAAGACTAAATTCAGTGTTGTGGTATGTATCATCTTGCCAGATCTCGTTTTTTCCCGCTTTTTTTTTTACAAACGATATACTCCAACACATTTGTATTTCGTGATTTGAATCTTTTATTACCATATATCGGTCTTTTCAAAAAATGTCGTCATATCTATTCAGGAAATTTTGGGTTTCCAAAATAGTAATTCAATGTTCTAAACAACTTTAATGATAACTTCTGTCATTTTTGTGCATCTGCAAAAAAAAAAAACAAATCAATCAATATTTGAAATATATATACATATAGGTCATCAAGTGCTTTTCAGCTGTCCTTACTGTTACCTTATCAAAAACTTGAAAAACAATCAGACATTTCAATATTTTTTTATAAAATACTGCAGAACTTTAAAAAAGAAGAAACCATTACTAGCTTTGGTAACACAAATTTAAGTTTCAATGAAAAATAAAAAAAATTAAACGATGCTAAATTCTATTTCACAATTCTGAATGGTTTCCCTTCGAATATCAATGTTCACTATGTACTACATGATTTTAATTAATCAAATTGATAGTCCTTAAGGACTAACTTATATTAAAAGAGATTAAGCCATATAATTTGGATATTCAGGTAATTGTTGGATTTCTTATAATTTCTCAAAATATAGTTGGTAACATGAAGGACTCGTCAATAACACGAGGGACACAAAAGTAGCAGAAAAGACTTTTTGACAATAAATACCTATCTAATTTGAAGGAAATGACAAATAATAACACATAAAACATCTAATTATTAAACTATTAAGAACAACATCTGTAACTCAGATTTTTAACTAGAAAAATTATACTTAAATCGGAATTAACTTTTTAAGGGTAACACAAAAGACATGACAGTAACAGCAAGGACAATTTAATTAAAATACATTCTCAAAATTGTAAATGAGATAAATGAGCAACTGACCAAAAGTTTTAAAATTACACTCTTTGGCATAACCAGAATTTAAATGATAAAATTTAGAAAAAAATACATATTACTTTATCAGTAGGGCTTACTTTATCCTTACTATGAAAATTATATTACTCACAATTTACAGACGGGAAGTAGGCTATAATTATATTTAGTTTTCTATAGGTAGACAACATTTGTCCCAATGACAGTTCTTTTAAGTAATTAACAGTGAGAAACTTAAAAAAAAAACATATTACATTAACAAAATCTTAAGCCAGAAGTATAAAGTCACCAAGTACAACAGTTCATAAATTTCTAAATATTCTACCTGTTATTTCATTAACAGTTCAACGTTTAATGATGTTTTGTGTCAGTTGGTATTTAGGACCCATTTAATCAGTTGATTAAATTAACTAAAATGCGACATAACTCGTAGTGAATTACAAAAGCTTCTATGAAAGCCATTCTATCTAGTGTCTGCATTTGTCCGTGCTGTTACCATGAGGAATAAGAATGATTTATTAATTAGTGCACTCCAACGAATAACTGAATGATTCTGTAGTTCTCGTCCTTAAGTCCATTTTATGTTACAGTAAATAAGCGTAACCAGTAATTACACGTAATAACTGAAAAACAGTAAATACGCGTAATCCCCATTGCCTTAGTAATTATTCGTTTTTACTGAAATTGTTCAGGAATTACAAGTAATTACTAACCATGCTAACGAAAAATGAAAGTTTTTACACTTATTTACTAACTGTTCATTGCATCTTGTTAACTATGTTCTAAGCATATATTGATAATATAGAACAAAATATAGGGATATTTTTATTCTACTAGCGTTTTTTAATCTGATAGTGAATTTACGGCAAACTTTATCACAGAGCTAGAGGGGCTGTGGCATGAAACAGTAATTATTCATGGTAAACCAAGGCACTAATCTGTCTCAGATCTAATGGTGATATTCTCCAGTTGGTCTATCAAAAACTCATATTCCGAATGCAATTCTTCAGGTTCTACAAAAAGAAGACTAACAAGCACATTTGAATGACAAACCGTCTGATAATATACCGGATAATATGAATAGTAATGTTAACTCCATAGAGGATAACAATTCAAATGACATTCCTGTACCTATGGATTGTAAACACGAATGTACTATATGCAATTCTTTATTTCAAACAAATGAACAAGACAAATACACATGTGAGCTTCTTACTAGATCAAACCAAATTGCGACCAATTGATATCGAGGATAATGTCACCATACCAATACCTAGCGTCGACAGATGACGTACATAGTGGCGATCCGCGGAATATTTTATGCATCGTAACACATTTTTGTTCGGACAATATAAACTGGGAATTTGACATCGACCACAAAACTCAACATTTTCGAGGAACCAACCCATGCCGTCCACTTTTCATGGTGTGTCAGAATCTTAAGTCGATTCATACACTGAAATTACCGAACGTGAAGCAGCCCGCTTACAATCAACAGGAGACTAACCCGCTTTGTGAAATGTAGACTTTGTAAAAAGGGTTGTACAAGAAAAACTTGCAAATGTGTGAGAGCAAATGTTTTATGTAATCCAAGGTGTTATAATAGTAACTTGTGCAAAAATAAGTGATGAACTTTTTAATTTTGATTTTTAGGAAACATAATTTCTTGTCTTGCATGCAATGTATGTAGTTGATGTTTTGTTTATTCATGGCTTTTAAAATAAATATATTTCAGAATCAGCGTAATTTATTACCTTTATTTAAACAAATATATAGGTTGTCAGGGATGTCATTAGAATGATCTCCGGTAATTTCAGCTGTCGCCGCCGGTAACAGGAAAAAAAGTCACAATATATTGTGTCCACATTTACTATACCCCGGAAAGTCACAGTATGTATAATGAGTGATTTTGTCCATTACCCAGGTTATGGTGTTTATCGCCACTTTCAACATTTTTTCGGTGATATGGTAGTTTTCTGTTTTATCATTACAATATATTTCAAATTTGGTTTCATTCTGATAAATAATAACATTTGATCGGCACATACCGTTCACACTTATTACCTAATAACCAGGACCAATATTAATTTGATCTTTGAACTTTGCAAATTGATAACTGGTAAACAAATAGGGACCCATCAGCTTCCCAAAACGCAAATATTTATTTCCCCCATAATTTCTCTAATTTTTTCCGTTTTTGTCGATTTCCCAACTTCTTAAATTATTTTATTTTTCGACTATTAGTTATTTAGATTGTTGGGAGAAAATAAATAATTTATTTACTGATGGAAATCGAGAGCAAATCATATCGAGTCGGCTTTTTATTTTTGTAACTTTAGGTAAGTATGGATAAGAAGTGCCAAACGAACGTCGGAAGTATGTAAATATTACACAAACAGGTACATGTTTTGAGATTTAAAATGTGTCTTTCTTCCTTTCTTTTAAAGAACTGGCGACCGTTTCACTAAAGGTCGTAAGTCGGAAACGTAGACGTAAATGTACTTTTAAGAGCTATCACCGATACGATCCGAGTTGTCTTAACATACGGGCCAACTAGTCATCGCTTACGGGCCGACATGTCTCGGTCCAAGTTGTCCGCGGGCCGAGTTGTCTGGCATCCATGCTTAGCCGAGAAATATAAAGACAAATTGTATAATGTTTGCTGCGATCCGACCAGAGATCTGACTCACGAATATCTATCCCGTAATTTAATTGACAATAGCTTTGAATTCAATTACAATTTGTACTAATCTACCAATCAATACAATTAGCTTCTTGGTAAACACATGTGCGTGTTTGACAAATTAACATAACAGATAATAAGACAAGCTTAAAATAGAACCAAGTAATATATTCCTTTTAAACCATATAGTCGTGTATATAAATAATTGTTCGTACAAAAGACAAGGTATTTTATTTAAAACCTAGATCGAGATTAAATACAAAGAACAGGATGTCTGTGTAAATCCTGTGGTCTTTTTTCATTGTACATATCCCAGATGCATGCCAGATATGTAACATTGCTGATATCTTAAGATAAAAAGGTCAAAGCTTTGCAAAGCACATCCTGACTGTTGAATGTAGTCTACAGTTTTAGACTATAATCTGTATTGAATTTGTAATGTTTTGTGTGGACTTATGATATATATTTTTGTGTGATATTTTGTATGTGCTTTGTCTTATTTATGATCAGTATAATTGTAAATATTGAAAATATGTATTCCTATATGTTGTATGACATTGGTTAATAAAGAATTGAATTGAAGTACCTAAAATTAAGGCTAAATTATGACAATGCCATCTTTTGAGGTATAATTCGTAATTGGATAAATATTTCACCGCATGCCAACATTTTAATTATCTTTCTTTATGATGGTTTCTTTTTAAAACATTAATATTATAAAAATTAAAAGACGCTTCTTTCTTAATTAGAATTTATTCTTTTTTGATGAGTAACAATAAAGCACGGAGCCCGTTAACTGACATGATAAATATTTTTATGACGTTACACGAAATAGTATTTGGCATAAACTAAATTAAAAAAAATATCTATAAGCGAAATAAAAAAAAATTCTCATGTCAGAAAACGGGCTCCGTAAACTATTTCGTATAAACGAAATTAAAATTATCATGTCAGTTACTGGGCTCCAAAAATAAAGCAATATTAATATGCATTTAGCTTTTCTTTTTTTTTTTATTTCAGATGAGTGCGTTTTCATCGCATATTTGTGTATAAATGTAAACAATGTAATATAATGTGTAGTTGTTGTGTATGACCTCACGGAAACAGCCTTGTAGGCTTTTATTCATTACAGAAACTTTTTAAATTATGTTTGTTTGTTTCCAATCGATAATTTGAGTGGGCAGGTGCTAAATACCGACATATAGTATACTGGTTGACGCACAGGCACTCAACGTTCAATGAATAAAATGTAGGGTCAATATGGAAAAAAAATAGTGTCACTGTTATATAAATTGTCACTGTTATATAATATTATAATTTATATTACAGTGACACTATTTTTTTTCCATATTGACCCTACATTTTATTCATTGAACGTCGAGTGCCTGTGGTTGACGATATATAAGCCGTCATATTAGAATATTCAATTATTCTTAATTATATGAATGTCTGGATTACTGTTCAAACTGTGTCTGAAGGGCTCTCAGAGGAAGTGTCTTCTTCACGTTTTGAAAATTGTGTTCGTTAAAAATGTCCATAAAAAAATCAAGTATTTTAGGAAGCAAATTTGATGCCAGGAGATGGCTAGAATGCAGGATTTTGCACCATTTATCCCAGAGCCTCTGGGGGCCCCAGACCCCCTGCCGTAAATACCACCTCGCTGAGCGAGGTGGGAGACTGGCTCTGCCAGTCTATTCATTCTTCAATAACTTTTACTTTTTCTACTACAACTCAAAAAATTAATGACATCCCTGGTTGTATGAGTCTTGTCTGTTACCGAACACTCAAAATTAGCAATCAGTAAATAAGCGTACAATCATCTAAACATTTTAGTTATTACTTGTGTAATTGCTGACAAATTAGGAATTACACATAATTCCTAAATCCATCAGTAATTACGAGTATTTACTGAAATGTTAAGTAATTACCCGTAATTCCCAATTACGTTTATTTACTGTAACATATATATTCTAAGTTCATTCTTTTTTTTTAATGTGAAGAGAATAGAATACATACATGTTGTCTCTTTTGTTACCTATTTGTTTCATTACTGTTACCAACATGGCAACAATCAGCCATATTAACAATTAACAGGAAAAAGAAATATTTCTTGTTTTTATCTTGCATAATACTTAAGTAGTATATGGGTACAGTTCAAGTCACATTTGAGGAGGTGGAGCGAGGTGGAGCTACCGGAAGTGACCGGCCCTGATCGAAAGTGACGTCACTCATAGGACCGGAAGCGGCCCTGATCGAAAGTGACAGGAAGAGACGTCATTTTTTCCCGCATTTTTTCTTCTGTGACGTCATTTTCCCCACAGTTTGTACTATAGTAGTATTATAGTACAAGTACCATTGCGCATCACCGATAGTGCTACCGGAAGTCACCCCGAAGGGGTGTGCACATCCGCAATCGGTTTCTCCGCCCCACTGGGGGCATTTTGACCGGGAGTTGGGCTTTCCCGCCCTTTTTTTTCGGGTATTTTCGGATATGTAGTACTTTTGTGTTATTTTGTGTGGTATTTCTAAGAGTACATCTAATCACCTAATAGAAGGTCACTCTGCATTGTATCCAGGCTTGTGACTGGCTCTATATGGAGTCTGCATTAACTTTTTTTTTTTTTTTCATCTTCTCTGTCAAAGTCTTTTCCACATACATCACAGGTAAAGGTTTCTGTTGATTGCAGATGGGTCTTCATATGCCGTAACAGATTTCTTTTCTCTGTAAATTCATTGCCGCATTTCTCGCATGTGAACATCGTAGCTGTTGGGAAATAATGACGATGGAATCAATCACGGGCTTATATAGGAAAAGTCGGTTATTACGATGCCTGTAATTTGTTGTTTGTTTTTGTATCCTGCTTTCTGATTGATTGGTGATATAAACCATTTCAATCCTCTTTTTGGGTTAAATAAATTCGTTATTGGGGAATTCCGATCGCGCATGCGCGCACCCGAGGGAACCCAGTTGTTTTTCTAGTACAATGACGTTATAAAAAACATTTCAGATATTCCCGTATTTAAAAAAAAAAGAAAAAAAAGAAGAGTAGAAAAAAAAACAACCAAAAAAACAGTCCAAATTTGAACAAATAAATAAATTTGAGCATAACCCCTCCTAGCCTAGGCACTTTTCAATCACCCCCATACCACAATTATCCCAGCCGGGTTTAGGGAAAGAAGAGGAGATAAGAGAATATTTGGGCATACTTCATTTATATAAGACATGAAGCAAATAAGGGTAATAACAAAATTATCGAATACAGAGCAATCTTCCAAAGGGAAATTCAAAACTCATAAATCAATAAACAGACAAAATCAGTCAACAACTGGGAAACTGGAAAACCGCAATGGTCCTGACTTGGTACAGACATTTCTAAAGAAATGGTGGATTGAATCAGATTTTACGGCGCCAACCTCTCGCTTCCATTAAGACATGAAGCAATATACTCTCTTAATAAAGAAATATATATAGATTATTTAATCATTCTAATTTCCATACTGATAATAAACTGTAATTTTATCTTTCGTTTCGTTTAATTGTCATGAAAAAATCTATCTAGTAGAAGAAAAGCTACGATTTATTGGAGTCGTTAGAGAATAAACGTTACCGTTTGTGACGTAACGTCACATAAACGTCGGCTATACCTATTATTACTTGTTTTTCTAGTAAATGACGTCATAAAACATTTTCCCGTATATTTTCAAAACCACAACGTTTGAAATATCGGTTACTTGCTTTTCTAGTGCATGACGTTATAAAACATTTTCCCGTACTTTTTTCCCGTATTTAAAAAAAAGCCGTTTGGTCATAAGAAGAATAAACGTGTAAACATATCAGTCAACGACGGTGAAGGACAAATATTTAAGCAAATTAAATATGTGACTTTTCTATTATAAATAATACTTTAAAAAATACTTACTACTTCCGTTAATCTCTTTTTTCCGTCCTTGTCGAAATACTACAACTTCTATTCACAAATGTCACAAAATACAATGTTCAAATACTTCTTTCCACAAATGTCACAATGATTCAAATACTTCTTTTTCACAAATCACACACAAAAAAAATTAAAACACAATGTTTCAAATACTTCTTAACTTGTTTTCACTTCTGTAAATCTCTTTTTCCGTCCTTGTCGAAATAACACAACTTCTTTCCAAAAGCACCCAAGCCGAAATGATTCAAATACAACGTTTAAATACAACGTCACTTGTTTTTCGAAGATATGACGTTATAATACAATACATTTTCGCGAACTTTTTTCCCGTATTTATTTTCAAAAACATTTTCTTTCTATGTGTGTTTTTTTTTCATTTTTTTTTTCATTTTTTTTTCTTATATATATATTTCTTTTTATCGGAAAGGTAACGCCATTTCAGGTCAACACACCCCACAAAGGCGGGAATCCCGGTTGCGCATGGGCACACTCCTTCGGGGTGACTTCCGGTAATCCTATCGGTCATGCGCAATGGTACTTTGTGGGGAAAATGACGTCACAGAAGAAAAAATGCGGGGGAAAATGACGTCACTTCCTGTCACTTTCGATCAGGGCCGCTTCCGGTCCTATGACTGACGTCACTTTCGATCAGAGCCGCTCACTTCCGGTAGCTCCACCTCGCTCCACCTCCTCAAATGTGGCTTGAACTGTGCCCATATACTACTTACTTACTAATCCAAGATTAAATGTATCACTTGCTCAGATTTGAAAACGTAAGTAGATTTTAATTTCAAAATTTCTACAAAATTGTCTCGGGTGTTACCAATAAAGGTCTTTACTGTTACCAAAACAATAAGATATCAAAAATCTTTTTCCATATTCCAAAGAGAAAAAATAAACATACATCAATTAGATATTGTAAACTCTTTTTGTGTTATCAAAGCTGTGACAATTTTGCATCAAATAATCTGTTCTTATAGACAAACACTGCCCCAAGTGTTCCTCCTGTTACCAAAAGGTATCCTTCCTGTTATCAATATTGATGACATTTAGTCATTTATCACTTATTTAGAACAAAGAATTGTGCCTAAGATACTAATCACAAATTAAACTCTATTTTGTATTTTTAGACAAAAAGTGATTATTATTGTATGAAAGTTAGCAATTCAAACACATTTATACAGTAGTGGATTTCCGTCATGTTACCAATATTGTCCTTTGTGTTACTTTTTTTGGTAGTTACAGGAAGGACAGTAACAGGACAGACTTACATGCCATAATTCTGTCAAAAACATGTGTTTTATTGTTTCAAAGGCATTTATCACATGTGCAAGTGCTAGACAAAAATATGAGCTCTGTTTACCATACTTGAAAACTTCATTTCATTATTTTGCATGCTTGATAAAGTAGTAACATTTCAGACACAGCTTAAAATTACTGTTGCAGTTGAACTTACCCTTTAGGCCGAAATCATGTCCTCTTTGACATTTGAAAAAAAAATGCCGCCAATAACTTTTTCTGACAGGAAGTGAGGTATAAAAGCACATGGTAATCAGATGTTTGTTGAAAGAAAGAAAACTCTTACGGGTCGATTTTAGCAAATGGTAACAGGAAAGACATGTAGTCTGGGTACATGTCTTCTTCTAACCAAAAATTTTTTTTTGTCTACAATGAATAGATTCCCTATGATATTAAAATTATACTCCTTATTAGTTCTCTAAACAATAAAACTCTTATCCTGTGTTAAAAAAACTTGAAATGTTGAAGTTATTATGATGAAAACACGAAACTTTCAGTTTGAGACATGGCATTTTCACTCAATATTTGATATAAAATTCTAAATATATTATTTATTTCAATTTGTTTTTTAATTTTGTTTTTGTCAAATAATCTCCATGAATAATGCAAACAATCAAAAAGAAAAACAGCTCGTTGGGATATGGAATAAAGGTGAATTTAGCGTGTCCACTCAGAAACGACATTTTTTGAAAATGACCGATATAAATATTAATGTTGAAGGTGTGTAAAAATTAAACAATATATTACTCACATCGTCCAACAACTAATAAAATGAGAGCATACACTTTAAATTCTTGAAATTAAAAAGTTGAATATTGTTAAATAATTTTAATAAAGCTGATTTTTATTTAATATTTTATTAAAATCAAAGGGATTATAAATATATGCCATCAAGCCATTGTTATCAAGGTAAACCCCAGAGGATTCTGACATGTTGGCTTCATCGCCTACAATTATTAAATTATCGGATGCTCGGATAAAAGAATAGGACTAACTCCAATACGGTATAAATGTAATATAATATTTATTCTGATCGGTATAACTTTCATATAATATTTATTCTGATCGGCGTCTGGCCTCATTTTCATTCGGATCTGTGGCCGTTTTTTAGTACCATCCCTTTTTGTCTCAGGGAGTATTATTTCTTCTGACAGGGAGAAATATACAATACTTGTGCACTGTCGAAGCATATAGGTAATATGTGTATGAGGCTTAGCAAAGGGGAAAAGGCGAGGCGTCGCCGAGCCTTTTCCCGCGTTTCGCTCTGAATACACATATTTAGCTTTATCCTGCAATGACAGCATTTACCGACCAATATAGCCTGCCCAATATTTTTTTTTGATATTGGTCAGTTATAAATAGAACATACAAATGTAAGCTCCGCCCACTCCGCCACATCGGGGATATTGTTTTCAAATATATACACAACATTATTTCAAATACTTTTATCATCGTCCAGTAAACGTTTATTTATGATTTAAAATTGCAGGATAAATACAATACATGTGCACTGTCGAAGCATATAGGTAAATATGTGTATTCGGCGCGAAACGCGGGAAAAGGCTCGGCGAAGTCTCACCTTTTTCTCCGTTTCTAAGCCTCGTACACATATTACTTATATGCTTCGACAGTGCACAAGTATTGTAATATATACGCTTCGACAGTGCACATGTATTGTATTTATCCTGCAATTTTAAATCGTAAATAAACGTTTACTGGACGATGATGAAAGTATCTGAACTATTTTTTTCATTAAAACCCTTTAAAAATTCGAAATGGGCGACGTAAAAATACCGCGAACCTCTGTTTATTTGGAAGTCACAGATATATTTCTTTGGAAACACATTGTCAATGTTCTATTTATAACTGACCAATATAAAAAAAAATATTGGGCTTGCAGGCTATATTGGTCGGTAAATGCTGTCATTGCAGGATAAAAGAACATATTCCATTTTGGTGCATCTCCCTGTTTTTGTATAATGATTTTATGCTTGAGTATTATATAATTTTCTCATTTAGATGTTATGTTTGATTATTATGCAATTAATTACTCCCTAAGAAGTCAATACAAGGATATGAGGACCTCGAAACTTGGCACTCAAGGTGACCTGACCTGACCAAGGCCAACGGCCGAGGTCAGATCAGGTCACCGAGAGTCACAAGTCGAGAGATCCTCATATCCTGGTATTGACTTCTTAGGAAGTAATCTATTGTTTTATTATACCGAAATAGAACCGTTTAATACTTATAGTATAACTAACTCTGATGTTCGATTACCAAAAATATGTCACGAATGACCGCACAACTGATAATTGACGAATGCGCGAAGCGCATGAGTGAATTATCAGTGTTGTGCGGTCATGAGTGACATATTTTTGGTAATCGGACATCGAAGTTAGTTATACTGTTTATTATATAGACTGTTTTGAGTCAATACATTTGATATTTTCTTTCATCTGCATTGCATGTGTTTATTTCTTTATTGCGCATTAATATATAACTGTGTCCTTGGCTACTCGTTGACGGAAAAGTTTGCCTAATGCTTTCAATTTTGTAAATAAATAAATTCATGTGCACATATTTCGATTAGGAATATAATTTCCATGTTGGTTACTTGTAAACTTTGTGACCATAGTATGCACTCGACCTTGAAAGACACAATTTTATTTATTGACACTTGATGTATGTTTCGTATATGTACATTTCATTTGTACCCTTGTAGGAAGAATGTTTTGTGAAAGAAGTCGGATGCATACCAATATTTGGCCGTTAACAAAACCAAAACTATTTCAAATTCGATGGATTATATAATTAGAAAACAAGTAATTTAACAATATAACAGCTAGGAAATGTAAATCGCTAAATGTGGGTCCAAACGATTCAAACGTTAAATGTGTAATTCAAACGGATTTTAACGGAAGGAAACTGGACTAAAGTTCACTCAGAATCGGAATCACTAAACGATAAAGGTAGGATTCTTTTATACTTAGTTTTTGCTATTTGTAGTCCGGAATCATCACATTGTCTTTTCTGATTAGACTTAGGATTGTTAAAATTAAAAGTTTCTCCGTAAATTGTAAGTGTTCCCATAAAAAACGAGATGACATCTTAGTGTCAGAAGTCATTGAACTACATGTAGTACTTGTGGTTGACGAAAGCTGTGAAAAATTTGGATTCATTTCACAAGAAGCAATAGAACGAACACTGTTATTTGGAGTTAATTTATAGCAGACGATCTTTTGTGGGTGGTTAAAGTTTTATCCTACTGTTGGAATGATTCTTTCTACCGAGATCACATGTTTTTAGAGAATAATTCTGCCATGAAAAGTATTAAAACATGTCAATGTTTGCCAAATTTACCTGTTTTTTATTGTATCGCAATGAAATACTAGATTAAGATATCCTTTTGTTTATTTTTTAAATCTTTCCTTTATCATAAATGAAACTAACAATCTGTCAATGAAATGAAGCAAAGGGACATCATTCCATATAATATCCTAAAAAAAAATAGATCCGACTCGAAAAATGGCGGGAAAAATAGCGAGAGTGAAAATAAAAATGGTAATTTCACTAGTGAAATTATCGTTTTTATTTAACTCGGAAATCACGGTATTTCATCGATATCTATATAATAATTATAATTTTTAAATTCAATATTGTAGATACAAATGTATTATTCTTGCATATCCCTGGTCTAAAAATCGCACCAATTAAAATTCCGCGAAATGTTGTTGACGACTTTGGAACATTAACAACATGACGTCATACGAAGACTTGCAGTTTAAAACGTAAAGATCATGCGTCATTTGGCTTCGTGTACGCTTCAATTTTAATAAGATTTAACTAAAATAAGTTTAAAAGGTAGGCATTTTAATTATTTTTGTATTTTGTTGTAAATATGACATGTAGGATTTCACGTTTTCAAGATGGTGGATCATCGTAGTTACGGCTTGCAGATTGAAAAAATCATCAAGATATGAAGGAAAAAAAAACAGGTGACAGTGTCCTTGTCTAATCAAAAGGCATGGAAAAGATATACTTTAATTCTATAAGAAGTGTTGTTGAATATATTCAATGAAGTGCAATAATTGTATATTATTATACCTCAGTATTTACTTTCTTAAAGCTTTTTTCAAGAAATAAAAATGCTATTGTTTCACATTTTTAACACTGAGACTATTGACCGGTCAATAGTTTTCAAGACTATTGACTGCCGCTGAACTATTTAATGGCAATTTAAAAAAAACATGTTTATTGTTGATATTTTTTCTTAATATTTTTTCTTAATATTACTATTAAGAACTTATATTTGTGTCTTTTTAATAGCCATATTTTCTCAGATTTCCTAGATTGCCTTTGGTATAATAAAACACTTATTTACTGGTTATTCCGACAATACAAGTGTATTGTCCCCCTCGACACCAACTATTTCCCTCCGCTTCGCGTCGGGAAATAGTTGGTGTCTCGGGGGACAATAAACTTGTTATTGTCCTCATAGCCAGTAAATAGGTGTATAATATTATCGTCATTTTCATTAAATGACATTTATCCTGCAATGACAGCATTTACCGACCAATACAGCTGCCCAATATTTCTTTTTTGGATATTGGGCAGTTATAAATAGAACATTGACAATGTGTTTCCAACGAAATACATCTGTGACATCCAAATAAACAGAGGTTCGCGGTATTTTTACGTCGCCCATTTCGAATTTTTAAGGGTTTTAATGAAAAAATTATTTCAAATACTTTTATCATCGTCCAGTAAACGTTTATTTACGATTTAAAATTGCAGGATAAATACAATACATGTGCACTGTCGAAGCATAAAGGTAAATATGTGTATTCGGCGAGAAAAGCGGGAAAAGGCTCGGCGAAGCCTCGCCTTTTCCCCCGTTTCTAAACCTCATACACATATTACCTATATGCTTCGACATTGCACAAGTATTGTATATTTACTGGATATATGTGTGTTTGCTTAATTTACTCCCAGTTCAAAAAAACAAGCGATTTGTTGCACTGTATCACTGGAAGATGTTTATGTTGGCCATACTTACATTACCACCTATGTATCATGAGTTTTGATGTTATGATGCTGTTGTTGTCGTTTAGGGCTATTTGGATTTTTGAAGTAAGACATAAATATAATATTCATTCTGGCCATCTCATGTTTTTATATCTTACAATACAAATGTGTTATGCTTATACTGTATGATACTTTTATTAGATACACATTTGTTTTGAAAATAAGTTTCTCAAATCTATTTTATATATTTAATTTGATATAAAACAACATTCTAATTATACCAATTTTATTATCAGAAATTCATCCAAGATTGAAATACAACCGAATTAAATAATTTCTTACTTTCAATGTATTCATTCATTCATTCATTGATTGGTGTTTAACGTCCAGCGAGCAATTTTTCAGCTATATTCAGGACGACCTTCAATGTATGTACCGTTAATGAAAGTAACTATTTTCCATATTCCTCTGCCTCCATGTCTGTACAGACAGGTATTGTGTACAGGTAGAAACATCTCATTCATAAAAGTCTTTTGTTTTATGAAGTGAAACAAATCACCTGATTGTCAAGAATAAAAGTTTTATTCATCAACATATAATATAAGTTCTCCTTACAAGTGGAATAATTGTAATGGTTATGGAAAAGTATTCCATGAAAAAAGTTCTGAAGAAAAAATATTACCAGAATATTTTTCCATCTGGAACAAATATTCTTAGGAACAAATATACATTGACA
>MJUT01035807.1:62643-83011 GCA_002080005.1 Gigantidas platifrons
AGCTGTCATTTATCATTCTTCCCTCTAGTATAATTTTACTAAGAGAGGAGGTTTGGGTCCATAAAGCTAGTTCAACTATGACAATGTACCAAGCCTGGAAGTGAGCTGTCATTTATCGTTCTTCCCTCCAGTATAATATTAGTAAGAGAGGAAGTTTGGGTCCATAAAGCTAGTTCAACCATGACAACGTACCAAGCCTGGAAGTGAGCTGTCATTTATCATTCTTCCCTCCATTATAATTTTACTAAGAGAGGAAGTTTGGGTCCATAATGCTAGTTCACCCATGACACTGTACCAAGCCTGGAAGTGAGCTGTCATTTATCTGTGTGTTAGGTGTCAGAGGTAATCTATTTGTGTGTTAGGAGTATCGATTTTACCTCTTTCAACGATTTTGATATTTGCTTTTGGAATTGTTCCGAGAATGTGGTATTTTGTGTTTTTGTTTTTAATTTTATTAACACAAGCCACTTTTCGTTGACACGAGAGTCAGAACTGGTATTTATTTATCTTGTGTGGGTTTTTTTTTCTTTCAGACGTAAAATCTAAATCTAATAAAGAATCTATACTACGTAACTGGAAAACATTAAAACGAATCATAGAGCCAGGAGATTTTGCACAGGAACTTAAGGACTCTAACGTTCTACCAAAATCTAGTTGTGAAAATTTAGGAAGTTTAAGTCGATCACATCAAGCTACATTGGTATTAATTAATGTGTACAGAGAAATACAATCATCTGAAAAGTATCTGAAGTTTGTTGAAATCGTACGACGTCATAATAGTACTGCTGCTGATGCGCTGAGTAATGCTGTTGGTGGACCGATTAACAATCCTGAGACAGGTAGGTAAAATTGAATGACAGAGCTGAGAGGGAGGTATTTGTCACTAATCACTAGAGCTGAGACAGGTGGGTAATAGTCATTAATCACTAGAGCTGAGACAGACAGGTAGGTAATAGTCACTAATCATTAGAGCTGAGACAGGTAGGTAATAGTTACTAATCAATAGTAAAGTCGTGACAGGTAGGTAATAGACACTAATCACTAAAACTGAGACAGGTAGGTAATTGTTACTAATCACTAGAGCTGAGACAGGTAGATAATAGTCACTAATCATTAGAGCTGAGATATGTAGGTAAAAGTCACTAATCAGTAAAGCTGAGACAGGTAGATAATAGTCGCTAATAATAATAATAATAAATTTATTCATTTGAGTGTCACATATTGACTGTCATAAAAATCGACATAATATATAATATTTACACATAAAACAATCAAAATCCAGCCAACAAATCTGACTTATGAGACACTAACAATATAAAACTTTGTACATTAATTAGCATATTAAAAAGTCAATTTAAATCAGTTTGAAAATTCTATAAAATGTTTTTTCATAAATAAAAATTCATAACTAAAAACTTGCTTCAATATATATATTCATCATATTAGAACTCAATTATCCAACCATAAACTTTTAAAAATAAATTGGATAAAAATTTACTGTGAAAATAATTTTCTACGAAAGTAAAATTTATTTAATATTTTGCAAAAATAGTGCTGGATATCGAGACAAGTTTCACAAATTTGGTATCAATGTCAAGTGTATGAAAATTGTCAACAAATTTTGAAATTTCCAAAAACAGATTGTATCTCAAATCGTCATACAAATTGCACTCCATGAGAAAATGTTTTTCATTCTCCACACGTCCGGAGTTGCAGTACACACATAGTCTATCATCCACTAGGACCGACGGCATGGAGTACCTGCCTGTCTCATAGGCTAGCAGGAGAACGGCAGACCGAAACAGGGCCATAGTCCGTCTTTCAAATCGAGATATGTTTTGAAGCACATAGGCGCACTTTTAACATCATGTTTATAAAGTCTATATGTATGCAGTTTGTTTCCGTTTTGGCCATTACGTCTATCGTTAAAAGGGTCTCTGTACCATTCATTATTTTCCAGCTCTATAAGTTTTTCGGAAACCGTTTTCATAACAGACTTTTTAGAAAATGACATATATTGTTTCTCTAACATTTAACGTGTTAACAATCTTGTCCACTTCAAATGCCCAACCTTTTCTCCTTCTTGAAATCCACTTGTAAAAGTTATAAGAACGTTTATCATCTTCCTAACGTAAAATTCTACATAATAGTCTACAAACACTTATACGCTGCTTAGTGTAACAGGATATCCATCCAATGTCGCCGGGCGATGATACATTGGACGTATGTTTTCCAATAGATAAAAAGTGTTTACATGCTCTATATTGTACAGATGAAATGACACTGAACGTTTTGGTTCCCCACACACCACTACCGTACATCAATATAGGTTATATCATGGATGTATATAGTTTATTGTATACTTTATATGTCATTCCTCCAGCAATATTAACTTTAGTCATTAAACCGCCTAACGCACGGCTGGCGGCTTTAGCAAATTCTTTTGCATTTTTATTGAACGTTAAATGTTCATTCATCCAGACACAAAGATATATATACGATTTACAATAATCTAGAGTATTTTCAGAGCATTGACAAATAAATTCGGATCTTGCAAATGACTGCGGTCGAAAATGCATTACTTTTGTTTTAGTCACATTAATAGAGAGTGTCCATGTCGTAGTACACCAATCAGATACTATACGTTGAAGACCGTTTTCGTCGGGAGCAATTAACGCTATGTCATCAGCATAAAGAAATAATCTCAGACAAAAATCGTCAAATGCACTCCACAATTTAGAGAATTGATACGATCCGCTAAGTCATTTATGTAAACCGAAAATAATGTAGGGTACACTATACAACCAACCCTGTTTTACTCCGGCCTCCACATTGAACCACGGGGTAAGGTAATTCTTGACGCCAACTGTGCATTTCACTTCATTATGCAAAGACTGGATTGCTGTCAAAAATTTCCCACGCACACCAATCCGCTGAAGTTTATACCAAAGTAAGTTGTGTCCCGCCGTGTCAAAGGCTTTGCGTATGTCCACAAAACACACATATGATGATATTTTGGAAATTTTGTGATCATTTAAAATAGTATAAAGTGAGTGTATATGCTCCTCGCAACTTCGTTCACGACGAAATCCATTTTGCTCATCACACAAAATGTTGTTATTTTCAAGCCAAGAACTCAATCGATGATTCAAAATATTACATTAAATTTTGCAAAGTACCGAGATTAAGGTTATTCCACGGTAATTTAACGACTGTCTATCATCATCCGAACCTTGTTTGAAAATTTGACTAATTATTCCACTATTCCACTGAACTGGAACTTTTTCCAGATTACAACATCCACTTATTATTTGAAATAGCGAATTAACAGCAACATCGTTCTTCAGAACCTCGGCTGGAATGTCGTCTATTCCTGCTGCTTTTCGTAATTTAGCACGAAACATGGCCTGTAAACTACTACTTCATCTCTGGTAATCGGTCCGTTTAACAAAGATACATCAATTTCAGTATTAAATTCTGAATTATCAAGTCCAATGTCTCGAGTACCATTCCGCTGGAATAAAGTATGAAAGTCGTTTTTCCATTTATTTAACACATCATTTTTGTCCGTTTTAATGCTTCCATCATTGTCCACTACGGCTAACGGGATGCAATTCTTTCTCTCGTTCGCTATGCCAATTTTCCCTATAGACTTCCAGAAATCATGCTGATTGATTTCACTTAATTTATCCTCAATCTTTTGTCGCTTTTGAGCTTGAAATTGTCTCTTATATTTTCTATTTAGACGATCGAAAGTTTTCCGCTGAATACAATATTCTTCCTTAAGTTTGCGTTTCATACTGTTCGCACTAGTAAAACGTAGCCATATTTTTTCCGACTCACAAACTTTCTTCCACTGGAATGATACATTTTCGTTCCAATATGGTTTGTGACGCAGTTTCCTACGATTGTCCCGACGCGAACTTTCATAAGTCGGTAACTTATTCTCCATTTCACTTTTGACTAGTAACTGGAACTCATCATATGCATTTTGTACATCTTTGGATATTTCCAGATAGTTTTCAATTTTCTCAATAGCTTCAAATAATTGCACTTGAATTTCTTCATTAACTAAAAAATCATTAGGAATCGATGAAATATTATATTTACGCTTGTCATTATTTGGTGTTTCCTGTGAATTTAAACATAGGTCAACAGAAAGTTTGATATCACAATACAATAATTAACTATCTGTAATATGAGCTATGACATTTGAAATAGTAGACATTGAGATGATTTTAAAATCAGTAATACATTCCATTTCCTCATAAGGAACAACATATATAATCTACCACCGATTTTCCAGAAGTAGAAATACATGTAAATTCGTTATCCTGAAAACGACCGTTTAACATTCCGAGATTTACATCACTTAAGAAATTCACAAATACATCTCCATGGTGGTTTTCTTTATAATCTATAACATTTTGTGGTATCACTAAATCCACCCCTTCGATATAATCAGTAATAATTATTACACGAGGCATTCATGTCACCGCAAATATAAATCTTTCCTTTATGCTGGTAAGAATAAATTTGGTTTACTTAACTTTGAAAAAATATCTCCGAATCCACGGGTCTACACGTGTCAGCAGGGGGTAAGTAGTATACAACTACATAAAAGTGACATTTCGAAAACATTGCTGCGAATTCCAACCACAATATTCCTTCTATATCTTCATCAATAATTTTAACATCAAATGTATTCAATAATTCCTTTCTAACAAACGCACCTACCCCTGCTGAGCCTCTCGTCGCATTTTTGTGTATATATTTTCTTTTACTTCCATAAAATCTAAACCTTCTGCACACAAATACTCTTCTCCACGTAAAAATGTCTCACATATGCCTAGAATGTCACAATTAGAATAATTTAAAACCTTATTGCGAAAAATCGAGTATATCGTTCACTTTAGTAGACCAACCCCTGCAATTCCAGACTCCAAGTCACAGTACATCCTATATATGTTAAGGTATAAGTCAACTTCCTGCGAACGTGTAGTTCTTTTCCTTGTCCAGTTCTTTCAGGACAGTTCTGATCGTGTTTTGAAAGTTCCTGGTCTCGGTCTGCATATCATTTTCTATATAAACACGGTCGTATTGCCTACTATTCTTCGATTTTGCTTTGTTTTTCATAATTTCCTTTTTCTCATCAAATGTCTCTGTTTCTGCAACAACTACGCCTGGATATTTCCCTCTACTTTCTTTTCTGGAAGCACTTTTTATTTGTACATTAGCAAGTCCTAAGCCATCTCGCAATAATCCTTGAACTTTGCTTTTTGTCAGGTCTGACTTATTTTTCTCGCGTTCATTATATTCAAGATTCTTTATAATGAATTTAGTGCGCAAATTGTCAGTACTGTTTCTATGATTATCAGCAACCTGTTTCTCTATGCTTTCTATTTTGCTCTTCATGCCATCAAGTTCCTGTTTAATTTCAGTTTTCACTTCATTTATTTTTTCCTTCATTTTATTGTCTATCATATTGGTAATTTTCTCCGACAGTTTTTCTGAAACTCTTTCTTCAAAATTTGTCTCTAATTCACTCTTACGTTTTTCAAGTTTTTCGCTCATATTTGTAAAGTTTGAGGATAACTGAAGAATCAAAGCCTCAACTCTGTTTGGATTGTCCAACATGGGTGCACTCGATATGCTTGGATCAAATTTTGATTTCTTCAATCCTGACCCAGAATCATGTACATAATGTGATCAGATAATTGGCGTTTTCTTTCTGATGAACATGTTACACAATAGTTTAAAGTACTTACAGGCACATGTCCTTGATTCACCATTGTATTGTTTATAAACTGACCCCCGCCATTTGTACATCCTGGGAAGTTCATATGCTGCTCCATATTGTCCAATTAATGACTCGGATATCCAGTTAAATACACAATAAAATCCAGTATTTATATAAAGCGGAGTATACTATCACTAAAACTTCAAAAGTTCGTAAATATAAAATGTAAAATTCTCAGAAAATTCAATTTATCAAGGACCAGATTTCATAAACAACTTGTTTACACTTTGTCACGTGATCCAACTCTAGTCATTAGCACTGGGACAGGTAGGTAATAATCATCAATTATTAGAGCTGCGACAGGTAGGTAATAGTCACTAATCACTAAAGCTGAGACAGGCAGGTAATAGTCACTAATCACTAAAGCTGAGACAGGTAGGTAATAGTCACTAATCACTAAAGCTGAGACAGGTAGGTAATAGTCACTAATCATTACAGCCGAGACAAGTACAACCGTAATAGTGACTAATTACTAGAGCTGAGACAGGTAGGTAATAGATTTAAGTGTTTCGGCACTGATATGGTTTATTAGAAATATTTATTATTGAAATATATAGTTAAGCTTATGGTCAGAGGTCGGCGAATTTAATCAATAGTTTTGTCATGACCATCTTGAAACTCTCGACTAGTCTTTCCCATCTTTAAACACTCGGCTAGTCATATCCACCTTTTAAACACTCGGCTAGTCATTCCCATCTTTAAACACCCGGTTAGTCATGCCCATCATTAAACACTCGGCTCGTCATATCCATCTTTAGACACTCAGTTAATAATGCATATCATTAAACACTCAGATAGTCATGTCCATCCTTCAAACGCTCGGCTAGTAATGCTTATCATTAAATACTTGGATGGTCAGTTCCATCTTTAAAACTTCGGCCACTCAGTTTCATCTTTAAAACCTCGACTAGTCATGTCCATTTTTAAACATTCGGCTTGTCATGCCCATCTTTTAAATACTCGACTAGACATTCCCATCATTAAACACTTTGCTAGTCAGTCCCAACTTTAAACACTCGGCTAGCCAGTCTCCACTTTAAACACCCGGCTAGACATGCCCTTCTTTAAACACCCGGCTAGTTATACCCTTCTTTAAACACTCGGCCAGTCAGTCCCAACTATAGACACTCTGCTTGTCAGTCCCCACTTTAGCCACCCGGCTAGTCACGCCCTTCTTAAACACTCGTCTAGTCAGTCCAAACTTTAAACATTCGGCTGGACATTCCCATCTTTAAACACTCGGCTAGTCATGTTCATCTTTTAAACACTCAGCTAGTAATGCATATAATTAAACACTCGGATATTCAGTCCCAATTTTAAACACTCGGCTAGTCAGTCCCAACATTAAACACTCGGCTAGTCATGTCCATCTTTTAAACATTCGGCTAGTAATGCATGTCATTAAACACTCGACTAGTCATATCCATCTTTCAACTCTCGGCTAGTCAGTCCCTACATTAAGCACTCGGCTAGTCATGTCCATCTTTTAAACATTCGGCTAGTAATGCATGTCATTAAACACTCGACTAGTCATATCCATCTTTCAATGCTCGGCTAGTCAGTTCCAGCTTTTTAACATTCGGCTAGTCATGTCCATCTTTAAAAACTCGACTAGACATTCCCATATTTAAAACTCGGTTAGTCATGTCCATCTTTTAAAAACTCGGTTAGTAATGTATATCATTAATCACCGGCTAGTCAGTTCCAACTTTAAAAACTCGGCTAGTCATGTCCATCTTTTAAACATTCCGCTAGTAATACATATCATTTAACACTCGGATAGTCAGTTCCATCTTTAAAAACTCAGCTAGTCACTTTCATCTTTACACACTTGGCTAGTCATGTCCATTTTCAAACGCCCGGCTTGTCATGCACATCTTTCAAATACTCGGCTAGACATTCCCATCTTTAAACACTCGGCTAGTCATGTTCATCATTTAAACATTCGGCTGGTAATGCATATCATTAAACACTCGGATTGTCAGTTCAACCTTTAAAAACTCGGCTAGTCAGTTTCATCTTCACACACTTGGCTATTCATGTCCATTTTTAAACGCCCTGCTTGTCATGCACATTTTTAAGCATTCGGCTAATCATGTCCATCTTTAAACATTCGGCTAGTAATATCCATCTTTAAACTCTCGGCTAGTCATGTCTATCCTTAGGCATTTAAACACTCGACTAGTAATGTCCACCTTTAAACACCCGGCTTGTCATGTCCATCATTAAACACTCGGCTAGTCATGTCCATCTTTTAAACACTCGGCTAGTCATGACTTTCCTTAAACACTCGTGTAGCTAAGCCCATCTTTAAACACTCAGTTAATCATGCTTTTGTTTTCCTTACACTTCTGGCTAGTCACGTCCATCTTTAAATACTCGGATAGTGATGGCCATCTTTTAAACACTCGGCTAGTCATGTCCATCTTTTAAGCAATCGGCTAGTAATGGATATCATTAAACACTTGGCTAGTCATTCCCATCTTTAAACATTCGGCTAGTAATGTCCATCTTTAAAATCTCGGCTAGTAATGTCTATCTTTAGGCATTTAAACACTCGGCTAGTCATGTCCATCTTTAAACACTCGGCTAATCACTTCCATCTTTAAACACTCAACTAGTAATGTCCATCTGTAAATATTCGGCTAGTAATGCATATCATTAAACACTCGGATTGTCAGTTCCATCTTTAAAAACTCGGCTAGTCATGTCCATTTTCAAACGCCCGGCTGGTCATGCACATCTTTTAAATACTGGGCTAGACATTCCCATCTTTAAACACTCGGCTAGTCATGTCCATCTTTTAAACATTCGGCTAGTAATGCATATCATGAAACAATCGGCTAGTCATTTCAATCTTTAAGCATTCGGCTAATCATGTCCATCTTTAAACACTCAACTAGTAATGTCCATCTGTAAACATTCGGCTAGTAATGTCTATCTTTAGGCATTTAAAGACTCGGCTAGTCATGTCCATCTTTAAACACTCGGCTAATCACTTCCATCTTTAAACACTCAATTAGTAATGTCCATTTGTAAACATTCGGCTAGTCGTGTCCATCTATTAAAAACTCAGTTAGTAATGCATATCATTAAACACTCGGCTATTCAGTCCCAACTTTAAACACTCGGCTAGTCAGTCCCAACTTCAAACTCTCAGCTAGTCAGTTCCATCTTTAAAAACTCTGCTAGTCATGTCCATCTTTTAAACACTCGGCTAGTCATGACTTTGCTTTCCTTACACATTCGGCTAGTCACATCCATCTTTAAATACTCGGATAGTGATGGCCATCTTTTAAACACTCGGCTAGTCATGTCCATCTTTTAGATATTCGGCTAGTAATGGATATCATTAAACACTCGGCTAGTCATTCCCATCTTTAAAATTCGGCTAATCATGTCCATCTTTAAACATTCGGCTAGTAATGTCCATCTTTAAACACTCGGCTAATCACTTCCATCTTTAAACACTCAACTAGTAATGTCCATCTGTAAGCATTCTGCTAGTCGTGTCCATCTTTTAAAAACTCAGCTAGTAATGCATATCATTAAACACTCGGCCAGTCAGTCCCAACTTTAGACACTCTGCTTGTCAGTCCCCACTTTAAACACCCGGCTAGTCACGCCCTTCTTAAACACTCTTCTAGTCAGTCCAAACTTTAAACATTCGGCTAGACATTCCCATCTTTAAACACTCGGCTAGTCATGTCCATCTTTTAAAAACTCCTCAGCTAGTAATGCATATAATTAAACACTCGGATATTCAGTTCCAATTTTAAACACTCGGCTATTCAGTCCCAACATTAAACACTCGGCTAGTCATGTCCATCTTTTAAATATTCGGCTAGTAACGCATGTCATTAAACACTCGACTAGTCATATCCATCTTTCAACGCTCGGCTAGTCAGTTCCAGCTTTTGAGCATTCGTCTAGTCATGTCCATCTTTAAACACTCGACTAGACATTCCCATATTTAAAACGCGGTTAGTCATGTCCATCTTTTAAAAACTCGGTTAGTAATGTATATCATTAATCACCGGCTAGTCAGTTCCAACTTTAAAACTCGGCTAGTCATGTCCATCTTTGAAACACTCGGCTAATAATGCATAACATTAAACGCTCGGATAGTCAGTTCCATCTTTAAAAACTCGGCTAGTCAGTTTCATCTTTACACACTCGGCTAGTCATGTCCATTTTCACACGCCCGGCTTGTCATGCACATCTTTCAAATACTCAGCTAGACATTCCCATCTTTAAACACTCGGCTAGTCATGTCCATCTTTTAAACATTCGGCTAGTAATGCATATCATTAAACACTCGGATAGTCAGTTCAACCTTTAAAAACTCGACTAATCATGTCCATCTTTAAACACCCAGCTTGTCATGCACATTTTTAAACATTCGGCTAATCATGTCCATCTTTAAACATTCGGCTAGTGATATCCATCTTTAAACTCTCGGCTAGTCATGTCTATCCTTAGGCATTTAAACACTCGACTAGTAATGTCCATCTTTAAACACCCGGCTTATCATGTCCATCATTAAACACTCGACTAGTCATGTCCATCTTTTAAACACTCGGCTAGTCATGACTTTCCTTAAACACTCGTGTAACTAAGCCCATCTTTAAACACTCAGTTAATCATGCCTTTGCTTTCCTTACACTTTCGGCTAGTCACGTCCATCTTTAAATACTCGGATAGTGATGGCCATCTTTTAAACACTCGGCTAGTCATGTTCATCTTTTAAGCAATCGGCTAGTAATGGATATCATTAAAAACTTGGCTTGTCATTCCCATCTTTAAACACTCGACTAATCATGTCCATCTTTAAACATTCGGCTAGTAATGTCCATCTTTAAAATCTCTGCTAGTAATGTCTATCTTTAGGCATTTAAACACTCGGCTAATCACTTCCATCTTTAAACACTCAACTAGTAATGTCCATCTGTAAATATTCGGCTAGTAATGCATATCATTAAACATTCGGATAGTAATGCATATCATGAAACAATCAGCTAGTCATTCCAATCTTTAAGCATTTGGCTAATGATGTCCATCTTTAAACACTCAACTAGTAATGTCCATCTGTAAACATTCGGCTAGTAATGTCTATCTTTAGGCATTTAAACACTCGTCTAATCATGTCCATCTTTAAACACTCGGCTAATCACTTCCATCTTTAAACACTCAACTAGTAATGTCCATCTGTAAACATTCGGCTAGTCGTGTCCATCTTTTAAAAACTCAGTTAGTAATGCATATCATTAAACACTCGGCTATTCAGTCCCAACTTTAAACACTCGGCTAGTCAGTCCCAACTTTAAACTCTCAGCTAGTCAGTTCCATCTTTAAAAACTCGGCTAGTCATGTCCATCTTTTAAACACTCGGTTAGTAATGCATATCATTAAACACCCGGCTTGTCATGTCCATCATTAAATACTCGGCTAGTCATGTCCATCTTTTAATCGCTCGGCTAGTCATGACTTTGCTTTCCTTACACATTCGGCTAGTCACGTCCATCTTTAAATACTCGGATAGTGATGACCATCTTTTAAACACTCGGATAGTCATGTCCATCTTTTAGGTATTCGGCTAGTAATGGATATCATTAAACACTCGGCTAGTCATTCCCATCTTTAAACATTCGGCTAATCATGTCCATCTTTAAACATTCGGCTAATCACTTCCATCTTTAAACACTCAACTATTAATGTCCATCTGTAAACATTCGGCTAGTCGTGTCCATCTTTTAAAAAGTCAGCTAGTAATGCATATCATTAAACACTCAGCTATTCAGTCCCAACTTTAAACTCTCAGCTAGTCAGTTCCATCTTTAAAAACTCGGCTAGTCATGTCCATCTTTTAAACACTCGGCTAGTCATGACCTTTCTTAAACACTCGTGTAACTAAGCCCATCTTTGAACAGTCAGTTAATCATGCCTTTGCTTTCCTTACACATTCGGCTAGTCACATCAATCTTTAAATACTCGGCTAGTGATGGCCATCTTTTAAACACTCTGCTAGTCATGTCCATCTTTTAAACATTCGGTTAGTAATGTCTATCTTTAAGCATTTAAACACTCGGCTAGTCATGTCTATCTTTAAAAACTCGGCTAATCACTTCCATCTTTAAACACTCAACTAGTAATGTCCGTCTGTAAACATTCGGCTAGTAATGCATATCATTAAACACTCGGATAGTCAGTTCCATCTTTAAAAACTCGGCTAGACAGTTTCATCTTTACACACTCGGCTAGTCAAGTCCATTTTCAAACCCCGGCTTGTCATGTCCATCTTTTAAACATTCCGCTAGTAATGCATATCATGAAACAATCGGCTAGTCATTCCCAACTTTAAGCATTCGGCTAATCATGTCCATCTTTAAACACTCAACTAGTAAAGTCCATCTGTAAACATTCGGGTAGCCGTGTCCATGTTTTAAAAACTCGGCTAGTCATGACTTTGCTTTCCTTACACATTCGGCTAGTCACGTCCATCTTTAGATACTCGGATAGTGATGGCCATCTTTTAAACACTCGGCTAGTCATGTCCATCTTTTAGGTATTCGGCTAGTAATGGATATCATTAAACACTCGGCTAGTCATTCCCATCTTTAAACATTCGGCTAATCATGTCCATCTTTAAACATTCGGCTAGTAATGTCCATCTTTAAAATCTCGGCTAGTAATGTCTATCTTTAGGCATTTAAACACTCGGCTAATCATGTCCATCTTTAAACACTCGGCTAATCACTTCCATCTTTAAAAACTTGGCTAGACAGTTTCATCTTTACACACTCGGCTAGTCATGTCCATCTTTTAAACATTCAGCTAGTAATGCATATCATGAAACAATCGGCTAGTCATTCCCATCTTTAAACATTCGGCTAATCATGTCCATCTTTAAGCATTCGGCTAGTAATGCCCATCTTTAAAATCTCGGCTAGAAATGTCTATCTTTAGGCATTTAAACACTCGGCTAATCACTTCCATCTTTAAACACTCGGCTAATCACTTCCATCTTTAAACACTCAACTAGTAATGTCCATCTGTAAACATTCGGCTAGTCGTGTCCATCTTTTAAAAAGTCAGCTAGTAATGCATGTCATTAAACACTCAGCTATTCAGTCCCAACTTTAAACTCTCAGCTAGTCAGTTCCATCTTTAAAAACTCGGCTAGTCTTTAAAAACTCAGCTAGTCATGTCCATCTTTTAAACACTCGGCTAGTCATGACCTTCCTTAAACACTCGTGTAACTAAGCCCATCTTTAAACAGTCAGTTAATCATGCCTTTGCTTTCCATACAAATTCGGCTAGACACATCAATCATTAAACACTCGGCTAGTCATTCCCATCTTTAAACATTCGGCTAATGATGTCCATCTTTAAACATTTGGCTAGTAATGTCCATCTTTAAAATCTCGGCTAGTAATGTCTATATTTAGGCATTTAAACACTCGGCTAATCATGTCCATCTTTAAACACTCGGCTAATCACTTCCATCTTTAAACACTCAACTAGTAATGTCCATCTGTAAACATTCGGCTTGTCGTGTCCATCTTTGAAAAGTCAGCTAGTAATGCATATCATTTAACACTCAGCTATTCAGTCCCAACTTTAAACTCTCAGCTAGTCAGTTCCATCTTTAAAAACTCGGGTAGTCTTTAAAAACTCGGCTAGTCATGTCCATCTTTTAAACACTCGGCTAGTCATGACCTTCCTTAAACACTCGTGTAACTAAGCCCATCTCTAAACAGTCAGTTAATCATGCCTTTGCTTTCCTTACACATTCGGCTAGTCACATCAATCTTTAAATACTCGGCTAGTGATGGCCATCTTTTAAACACTTTGCTAGTCATGTCCATCTTTTAAACATTCGGCTAGGAATGTCTATCTTTAAGCATTTAAACACTCGGCTAGTCATGTCCATCTTTAAAAACTCGGCTAATCACTTCCATCTTTAAACACCCAACTAGTAATGTCCGTCTGTAAACATTCGGCTAGTAATGCATATCATTAAACACTCGGATAGTCAGTTCCATCTTTAAAAACTCGGGTAGTCAGTTTCATCTTTACACACTCGGCTAGTCATGTCCATTTTCAAACGCCCGGCTTGTCATGCACATCTTTTAAATACTCGGCTAGACATTTCCATCTTTGAACACTCGGCTAGTCATGTCCATCTTTTAAACATTCCGCTAGTAATGCATATCATGAAACAATCGGCTAGTCATTCCCATCTTTAAGCATTCGACTAATCATGTCCATCTTTAAACACTCAACTAGTAATGTCCATCTGTAAACATTCGGCTAGTCGTGTCCATGTTTTAAAAACTCAGCTAGTAATGCATATCATGAAACGCTCGGCTATTCAGTCCCAACTTTAAACACTCGGCTAGTCAGTCCCAACTTTAAACTCTCAGATAGTCAGTTCCATCTTTAAAAACTCGGCTAGTCATGTCCATCTTTTAAACACTCGGTTAGTAATCCATATCATTAAACACTCGAATAGTCAGTTCAACCTTTAAAAACCCGGCTAGTCAGTTTCATCTTCACACAGTTGGCTATTCATGTCCATTTTTAAACACCCGGCTTGTCATGCACATTTTTAAACATTCGGCTAATCATGTCCATCTTTAAACATTCGGCTAGTAATGTCCATCTTTAAACTCTCGGCTAGTCATGTCTATCCTTAGGCATTTAAACACTCGACTAGTAATGTCCATCTTTAACCACCCGCCTTGTCATGTCCATCATTAAACACTCGGCTAGTCATGTCCATCTTTAAGAAACTCGGCTAGTCATGACTTTCCTTAAAAACTCATGTAACTAAGCCCATCTTTAAACACTCAGTTAATCATGCCTTTGCTTTCCTGACACATTCGACTAGTCACGTCCATCTTTAAATACTCGACTGGTGATGGCCATCTTTTAAACACTCGGCTAGTTATGTCCATCTTTTAACTATTCGGCTAGTAATGGATATCAATAAACACTCGGCTAGTCATTCCCATCTTTAAACATTCGGCTAATCATGTCCATCTTTAAACATTTGGCTAGTAATGTCCATCTTTCCATCTTTAAAATGTGGGCTAGTAATGTCTATTTTAAGGCATTTAAACACTCGGCTAGTCATGTCCATCTTTAAACACTCTGCTAATCACTTCCATCTTTAAACAGTCAACTAGTAATGTCCATCTGTAAACATTCGGCTAGTCGTGTCCATCTTTTGAAAACTCAGCTAGTAATGCATATCATTAAACACTCGGCTATTCAGTCCCAACTTTAAACTCTCAGCTAGTCAGTTTCATCTTTAAAAACTCGGCTAGTCAGTTCCATCTTTAAAAATGCGGCTAGTCATGTCCATCTTTTATACACTCGGTTAGTAATGCATATCATTAAACACTCGGATAGTCAGTTCAACCTTTAAAAACTCGGCTAGTCAGTTTCATCTTCACACAGTTGGCTATTCATGTCCATTTTTAAACGCCCGGCTTGTCATGCCCATTTTTAAACATTATGATAATCATGTCCATCTTTAAACATTCGGCTAGTAATGTCCATCTTTAAACTCTCGGCTAGTCATGTTTATCTTTAGGCATTTAAACACTCGACTAGTAATGTCCATCTGTAAACATTCGGCTAGTCGTGTACATCCTTAAACACCCGGCTTGTCATGTCCATCATTAAATACTCGGCTAGTCATGTCCATCTTTTAAACACTCGGCTAGGCATGACTTTCCTTAAACACTCGTGTAACTAAGCCCATCTTTAAACAGTCAGTTAATCATGCCTTTGCTTTCCTTACACATTCGGCTAGTCACGTCAATCTTTAAATACTCGGCTAGTGATGGCCATCTTGTAAACACTCGGCTAGTCATTCCCATCATTAAGCATTCAGCTAATCATGTCCATCTTTAAACATTCGGCTAGTAATGTCCATCTTTAAACTCTCGGCTAGTCATGTTTATCTCTAGGCATTTAAACACTCGACTAGTAATGTCCATCTTTAAACACCCGGTTTGTCATGTCCATCATTAAATACTCGGCTAGTCATGTCCATCTTTTAAACACTCGGCTAGTCATGACTTTCCTTAAACACTCGTGTAACTAAGCCCATATTTAAACACTCAGTTAATCATGACTTTGCTTTCCTTACACATTCAGCTAGTCACGTCCATATTTAAATACTCGGCTAGTGATGGCCATCTTTTAAACACTCGGCTAGTCATGTCCATCTTTTAAAGATTCGGCTAGTATCGGATATCATTAAACACTCGGCTAGTCATTCCCATCTTTAAACATTCGGCTAATCATGTCCATCTTTAAACATTCGTCTAGTAATGTCCATCTTTAAAATCTCGGCTAGTAATGTCTATCTTTAGGCATTTAAACACTCGGCTAGTCATGTCAATCTTTAAACACTCGGCTAATCACTTCAATCTTTAAACACTTGACTAGTAATGTCCATCTGTAAACATTCGGCTAGTAATGCATATCATTAAACACTGGGAAAGTCAGTTCTATCTTTAAAAACTCGGCTAGTCAGTTTCATATTACCACACTCAGCTAGTCATGTCCATTTTTAAACTCCCTGCTTGTCATACACATTTTTTAAATACTCAGCTAGACATTTCCATCTTTAAACACTTGGCTAGTCATTCCCATCATTAAGCATTCAGCTAATCATGTCCATCTTTAAACATTCGTCTAGTA
Organism: Gigantidas platifrons; assembly: GCA_002080005.1. Classification (NCBI taxonomy): domain Eukaryota; kingdom Metazoa; phylum Mollusca; class Bivalvia; order Mytilida; family Modiolidae; genus Gigantidas; species Gigantidas platifrons. The sequence goes on from MJUT01035807.1 coordinate 79,163, forward strand.
ATGTCCATCTTTAAACTCTCGGCTAGTCATGTTTATCTTTAGGCATTTAAACACTCGACTAGTAATGTCCATCTTTAAACACCCGGCTTGTCATGTCCATCAGTAAATACTTGTCTAGTCATGTCCATCTTTTAAACACTCGGCTAGTCATGACTTTCCTTAAACACTCGTGTAACTAAGCCCATCTTTAAACAGTCAGTTAATCATGCCTTTGCTTTCCTTACACATTCGGCTAGTCACGTCAATCTTTAAATACTCGGATAGTGATGGCCTTCTTGTAAACACTCCGCTAGTCATGTCCATCTTTTAGACATTCGGCTAGTAATGGATATCATTAAGCATTCAGCTAATCATGTCCATCTTTAAACATTCGTCTAGTAATGTCCATCTTTAAAATCTCGGCTAGTAATGTCTATCTTTAGGCATTTAAACACTCGGCTAGTCATGTCAATCTTTAAACACTCGGCTAATCACTTCAATCTTTAAACACTTGACTAGTAATGTCCATCTGTAAACATTCGGCTAGTAATGCATATCATTAAACACTAGGAAAGTCAGTTCTATCTTTAAAAACTCGGCTAGTCAGTTTCATATTACCACACTCGGCTAGTCATGTCCATTTTTAAACTCCCTGCTTGTCATACACATTTTTTAAATACTCAGCTAGACATTTCCATCTTTAAACACTCGGCTAGTCATGTCCATCTTTTAAAAATTCGGCTAGTAATGCATATCATTAAACACTTGGCTAGTCATTCCCATCTGTAAACATTCGGCTAGTAATGTCCATCTTTAAAATCTCGACTAGTAATGTCTATCTTTAGTCACTTAAACACTTGGCTGGTCATGTCCATATTTAAACACTCGGCTAATCACTTCCATCTTTAAATACTCAACTAGTAATGTCCATCTGTAAACATTCGGCTAGACGTGTCCATCTTTTAAAAACTCAGCTAGTAATGCATATCATTAAGCACTCGGCTATTCAATGCCAACTTCAAACACTCGGTTAGTCAGTCCCAACTTTAAGCTATCAGCTAGTCAGTTCCATCTTTTAAAACTCGGCTAGTTAGTTCCATCTTTAAAAACTCGGCCTGTCAGTTTCATCTTCACACACTCGGCTAGTCATGTCCATTTTTAAAAGCCCGGCTTGTCATGCACATTTTTAAACATTCGGCTAATTATGTCCATCTTTAAACATACGGCTAGTAATGTCCATCTTTAAGCTCTCGGCTAGTCATGTCTATATTTATGCATTTAAACACTCGACTAGTAATGTCCATCTGTAAAAATGCGGCTAGTCGTGTCCATCTTTAAAAACCCGGTTTGCCATGTCCATCATTAAACACTCGACTAGTCATGTCCATCTTTTAAACACTCGGCTAGTCATGACTTTCCTTAAACACTTGTGTAACTAAGCCCATCTTTAAACACTCAGTTAATCATGCCTTTGCTTTTCTTACATATTCGGCTAGTCACGTCCATCTTTAAATACTCGGCTAGTGATGGCCATCTTTTAAACACTAGGCTAGTCATGTCCATCTTTTAAAAACTCAGCTAGTAATGCATATCATTAAACACTCGGATATTCAGTCCTAACTTCAAACACTCGGCTAGTCGGTCCCAAATTTAATCTCTCGGCTTGTCAGTTCCATCTTTAAAAACTCGGCTAGTCAGTTTCATATTTACACACTCGGCTAGTCATGTCCATTTTGAAACGCCCGGCTTGTCATGCACATCTTTTATATACTCGGTAGACATTCCCATCTTTAAGCATTCGGCTAATCATGCCCATCTTTAAACTCTCGGCTAGTAATGTCTATCCTTAGGCACTTAATCACCTGGCTAGTCATGTCCATCTTTAAACATTCGGCTAATCACTTCCATCTTTAAACAATCTACTAGTAATGTCCATCTGTAAACATTCCGCTAGTCGTGTCCATCATTTAAAAATTCAGCTAGTAATGCATATCATTAAACACTCGGCTAGTCAGTCCCAACTTTAAACACTCGGATAGTCGGTCCGAACTTTAAACTTTCGATCAGTCAGTTCCATCGTTAAAAACTCGGCTAGTCAGTTCCATCTTTAAAAACTCGGCTAGTCATGTCCATCTTTTAAACACTTGGCTAGACATTCCCATCTTTAAACACTCGGCTAGTCATATCCATCTTTTAAACACTCGGTTAGTAATGTATATCATTAAACACTCGGATAGTCAGTTCAACCTTTAAAAATTTGGCTAGTCAGTTTCATCTTCACACACTTGGCTATTCATGTCCATTTTTAAACGCCCGGCTTGTCATGCACATTTTTAAACATTCGGCTAATCATGTCCATCTTTAAACATTCGGCTAGTAATGTCCATCTTTAAACTCTCGGCTAGTCATGTCTATCCTTAGGCATTTAAACACTCGACTAGTAATGTCCATCTTTAACCACCCGCCTTGTCATGTCCATCATTAAACACTCGGCTAGTCATGTCCATCTTTTAAACACTCGGCTAGTCATGACTTTCCTTTAACACTCATGTAACTAAGCCCATCTTTAAACACTCAGTTAATCATGCCTTTGCTTTCCTTACACATTCGGCTAGTCACGTCCATCTTTAAATACTCGGCAAGTGATGGCCATCTTTTAAACACTCGGCTAGTTATGTCCATCTTTTAACTATTCGGCTAGTAATGGATATCAATAAACACTCGGCTAGTCATTCCCATCTTTAAACATTCGGCTAATCATGTCCATCTTTAAACATTCGGCTAGTAATGTCCATCTTTAAACACTCTGCTAATCACTTCCATCTTTAAACAGTCAACTAGTAATGTCCATCTGTAAGCATTCGGCTAGTCGTGTCCATCTTTTAAAAACTCAGCTAATAATGCATATCATTAAACACTCGACCATTCAGTCCCAACTTTAAACACTCGGCTAGTCAGTCCCAACTTTAAACTCTCAGCTAGTCAGTTCCATCTTTAAAAACTCGGCTAGTCATGTCCATCTTTTAAACACTCGGTTAGTAATGCATATCATTAAACACCCGGCTTGTCACGTCCATCATTAAATACTCGGCTAGTGATGGCCATCTTGTAAACACTCGGCTAGTCATTCCCATCATTAAGCATTCAGCTAATCATGTCCATCTTTAAACATTCGGCTAGTAATGTCCATCTTTAAACTCTCGGCTAGTCATGTTTATCTTTAGGCATTTAAACACTCGACTAGTAATGTCCATCTTTAAACACGCGGCTTGTCATGTCCATCATTAAATACTCGGCTAGTCATGTCCATCTTTTAAACACTCGGCTAGTCATGACTTTCCTTAAACACTCGTGTAACTAAGCTCATATTTAAACACTCAGTTAATCATGACTTTGCTTTCCTTACACATTCGGCTAGTCACGTCCATATTTAAGCACTCGGCTAGTCATGTCCATCTTTTAAACATTCAGCTAGTAATGCATATCATTAAGCACTTGGCTAGTCATTCCCATCTTTAAGCATTCGGCTAATCATGCCCATCTTTACACTCTCGGCTAGTAATGTCTATCCTTAGGCACTTAATCACCCGGCTAGTCATGTCCATCTTTAAACATTCGGCTAATCACTTCCATCTTTTAACAATCTACTAGTAATGTCCATCTGTAAACATTCCGCTAGTCGTGTCCATCATTTAAAAATTCAGCTAGTAATGCATATCATTAAACACTCGGCTAGTCAGTCCCAACTTTAAACACTCGGATAGTCGGTCCAAACTTTAAACTTTCGATCAGTCAGTTCCATCGTTAAAAACTCGGCTAGTCAGTTCCATCTTTAAAAACTCGGCTAGTCATGTCCATCTTTTAAACACT
>MJUT01035807.1:96876-107048 GCA_002080005.1 Gigantidas platifrons
TTAAACACCCGGCTTGTCATGTCCATCATTAAACACTCGACTAGTCATGCCCATCTTTTAAACACTCGGCAAGTCATGTCTTTCCTTAAACACTCGTGTAACTAAGCCCATCTATAAACACTCAGTTAATCATGCCTTTGCTTTCCTTACACATTCGGCTAGTCACGTCCATCTTTAAATACTCGGCTAGTGATGGCCATCTTTTAAACACTCGGCTAGTCATGTCCATCTTTTAAACATTCGGCTAGTATTGGATATCATTAAACACTCGGATATTCAGTCCCAACTTTAAACACTCGACTAGTCAGTCCCAACTTTAAACACTCGGCTAGTCAGTCCCAACTTTAAACATTCGGCTTGTCATATCCATCTTTTAAACATTCGGCTAGTAATGCATGTCATCAAACACTCGACTAGTCATATCCATCTTTCAACACTCGGCTAGTCATTTCCAGCTTTTGAACATTCGGCTAGTCATGTCCATCTTTAAACACTCGACTAGACTTTCCCATATTTAAACACTCAGCTAGTCATGTCCATCTTTTAAAAACTTGGTTAATAATGCATATCATTAAACACTCTGATAGTCAGTTCCATCTTTAAAAACTCGGCTAGTCATGTCCATATTTTAAACATTCGGATAGTAATGCATATCATTACACATTCGGATAGTCAGTTCCATCTTTAAAAACTCGGCTAGTCAGTCTCATCTTTACACACTCGGCTAGTCATGTCCATTTTTAAACGCATGGCTTGTCATGCACATCTTTTAAATACTCGTCTAGACATTCCCATCTTTAAACACTTGGTTAATCATGTCCATCTTTAAACATTCGGCTAGTATTGTCCATCTTTAAACCTTTGGCTAGTAATGTTTATCCTTAGGCACTTAAGCACTCGGCTATTCATTTCGATCTTTAAGCACTCGGCTAATCACTTCCATCTTTAAACACTCGACTAGTAATGTCTATCTGTAAACATTCGGCTAGTCTTGTCCATCGTTTAAAAACTCAGCTAGAAATGTATATCATTAGACACTCGGCTATTCAGTCCCAACTTTAAACACTCGGCTAGTCGGTTCCAACTTTAAACTCTCAGCTAGTCAGTTCCATCTTTAAAAACTCGGCTAGTCAGTTTCATCTTTACACACTTGGCTAGTCATATCCATTTTTTAAATGCCCGGCTTGTCATGCACATCTTTAAGCATTCGGCTAATCATGTCCATCTTTAACCATTCGGCTAATAATGTCCATCTTTAAACTCTCGGCTAGTCATGTCTATCTTTAGGGATTTAAACACTGGGCTAGTCATGTCCATCTTTAACCACTCGGGTAATCACTTCCATCTTTAAACACTCGACTAGTAATGTCCATCTGTAAACATTCGGCTAGTCGTGTCCATCTTTAAACACCCGGCTTGTCATATCCATCATTAAACACTCGGCTAGTCATGTCCATCTTTTAAACACTCGGCTAGTCATGTCTTTCCTTAAACACTCGTGTAACTAAGCCCATCTTTAAACACTCGGCTAATGCTTCCTGTCTGTAAATACTTAGTTAGTCATGTCAATCTTCTCATTTGTTGCTTTGCATCTATCAAAGTAAAAAAATGTATAATCATTCTATATTTTATTTCATTTATAGTTGATGAACACATAATAGAACAACTAAGAGACCATTTGAAACAATTTAGAAAAAAAATCAAAGACAAACTGAATAGGTATCCGGAAGTTCTTCTAGAAATTATAGATGACTTTATAGAACATGGCATACTGGACATCGATACAGTTGAAGACATCTTATATTCACTAAAGGAATCTGCTCAACTTTTAGTAGAATCTGCCATTACAAAGATTCATCTAGGGGCCTACAAACGTCTGTTGGAAACCTTGAAATTAGAGAAAAAAGTTAGAGTTCTGGTATCTGAGTTAACTACAGGTGGTGTTGGTGAGGATATCAAAACAGGTGCACTATATTATTATAAGTATATTGTAGTTATTTATCTGATATGAATACAGCTGGTGATTGTGTTTTGTTTGATGATGTTTTACGCAACTTTCAACAATATTTCAGTTATATCGTGGTGGTCAGTTTTATTGGTGAAGGAAACCAGAGGACCCGGAGAAAACCACCGGCCTGTCACAAGTCACTGACAAACTTTATCACATATTGTTGTACACCTCACATCATCAGTAGTGATAGGCACTGATTGCATTGGTCGTTGTAAATTAAACTACCATACGATCACGGCCACGACGGCCCTCTTGGTGACTGTGAAGGAACCAAAACAGGTACACTTTTTTATTAATACAAGATTGTAGTTATTTAAGAGCCATTCTGTGAGAAAACCATGCAAAATGGTCTAAATCCAAAATATTCCAATTGGTCTGATATTGTGCATATAAGATACCTAATAGGCTACTATTATTTATATAAAATATTTTGATAAAATATCAAACCGTTTTTTTGTGTATGCAGATTAATCTATAATGGTCATTTTGTGTACTACCAGAAGGTGTTTTGACATGCAATTATTCATTGTTATTGAAAAATAAGAGCTTATTATTAACACATATTCTAATCAACCATAAAAAAAGAAAGAACATTTAGAAAAATCTTAAAGTTTTAACACTTTTCACTAGACTTATTCGCAATTCCATATCACATTGTTTTGAAAAAGTGCTGAATCAGCAAAATGTGAAGATTTTTAAAAGCCTCAATCTCTTAAGATCATGTTATGATTTCAATAATATGCCATATTACATGAAGATTATATATTTATCTACCAAATACAAGAAATTCGTGCTCATCACTTCATATTGAAAAATAACAATTAAAACATGTGCATGATAGCAATTTTGGTATATTTTCGATTTTTACAAAGGTTTCAATAAAACTGTACGAATGTTTACAAAAGTCAAAATGCATAACAGTTAATGACTTGATTAATGTAAAATGAGTATTATGTATTTAGTATCTCAGTTTTGCCCAAATATAATAATAAAAAAACATTAAATTTGGGGTAAAAAGGGACATTTTCTTCTAAATAATGTTGTGAAAATGCAGACAAAGTGTGTGATTCGTGCAATCTTGCACATAATATAAAACATAAAAGAGGGACATTATCTCAGTTTTGAATGGACTATTCCTTATTAGCAACGTGCATTTTATTTTCTAGACAACAATGTTCAGATTTATCCAAATTTAATTTAATATTAAAATCTCCAACAATTCCACAATTAGAACATGTGAATCAAATGTGGTTTGAAGTCCATTTTTGCTTGTTTTTATCAAAGACAAACAGAAATATTCCAAATTGCATAGCAATTTATTGTACAACTACATGTAGCAAAAACAATATACACAGATAATTTGATTACTTTGATGCAGACTTTGTAATATTCTAGTATTTATAGTATTAGAAATGTTGACCATTAACATCAGTAATTAAACATCCTAGTATGTTAAACGAAGACAATTGCAAAATTAAATGAATACTCATGTTACAGATCTATATGAGCATGGCAAATTTGACAAATCATGGACATTTTATAAAAATTTTGGAAGGATCTAAATGAAAAATACATACATATGTAACTGAAAAATTACAATAAAGAAAAAAGAGGTTGCACGCAATGTCATGCTAAGGATACTCCCACTCGTTTCATTGAATAAGATAATCAAACAAAATTTGAAATCCAACAGAAATGAAAATATAAGAAAACCTTCAACTCATCAGGTCAAAGCTGTGTATCAAATGTGAAATTATTCTGCCCAGTAGTAGCTGAGACAACTTCACAAGTGTGGCCCAAATGTTTGTAGACAAACGTACAACAGACTGACATGGTGACTGCAGTATGCCCCCTCTTACAAGTGGGGGTATAATTCCTAAGATTTAACCATATTTTGACTAGTTTCCATTTAAGGTATCTAAAACAATAGGACTTTCTTTGCAAACTAATTAGCTCGTTTGAATGTAATAATACCAGAGTCAGTTAAGATAATATAAAACAAAATGAACAGATACATGCATGAACAGCTGACATCCTCAATCAGATGGTTTTTTTATACAATGTACATATCTGCAATAGAATTATGCCTAAGTATACAAGTACATGTATGTGTTGTATACTGTTGAGAAAAGCTAAATTTATTCAGAGCAATGAAAATGACAAATTTGGTTGTTCAAGAGACACCTTTACTGTACAAGAATATGATAAAGAAACTATCTTGTATAGAAACACCTATTAAATAATTCCTTTCTAAACTAACTAAATACAACTGATTGCATCATGCAATTATGAAATACATAAGTAATACTATATTTTGTTCATGATGGATATGTTCATTAAAAACAACAACCTATTCTGATACTCATGTTACAGATCTATATGAGCATAGAAAATTTGACACATCATGGAAACTTTTAAAAATTGTTTGGAAGGATTTAAATGAAAATATATAATGGAAAAAATGACAATAAAGAAACAGTTTTCTGTATCTCCTATAGTTATGTGGATATAAGTTGAAATTAATTACTTTACCCCTGTGTTCTAAAAATAGCCATGATAGCCATATTTTACCCTTTATCTGCATAATGGACACATTTTTACAGTAAACACATCTAAATGTAGCATTGTGACCAAGTTTAGCTGTTTCAGGAGATGCTTTTTAAAGAAAAGTTAACAATAGACAACTGCAACGACAAACATTGATGGACACAAAGTAATAGCAATGGTTTACATGAACACTACTAGAAGTGGGTTATGATATCCTCAGATAAATCTGATGCAGCTAAGCGAAATTCAGCACTGTCCATATGTGCTTTGAAGTTCATCATCTTTAATCTCAGCTAAGTTTAAATTTTGACTAGAGGACACTCTGGTTGATTCCTATTTCCAAACCTTACAAAATTGGCAAACAAATTCCTAATTTGTGAAGGAGTAAGCCAATCATCTTTATTGAATTTCATTTTCCCATCTACATTTCTTAAGAGTTTTTAAATCAGCCGTTACCATGTCAAAGTTAGGTCTCTTCCCAGTTGAATTGCAGTGGGAATATATACTGTGAAGAAATTCCTTTACTCTAACACTAAATCTCTTTTGTGGTTTTGTGATCTTTAAAGCCCACCCGTCTGAAAGACTAACTTTTATACTTGATGTTGATTTCAACAAAACTTTAAAGTTATGATCAACTGCTACACATTTTCAGACCAAAGCACTTTCACTTTGTCATAGCTGTTTTCATTGTTGCAATATGCATGTTTCACTGAACAAATGTGATATTCTAATAAGTGGGGGCCTAGAATATACTTTTCTGCAACTTTGTTCTGGGCAAGCAAATAATCCATCTACACGATCTTCAGTCAAATCTCATACGTCAGCATTTTCAGTTTCATTTGTCATATCTTGATCGTCAGACTGCTGATTGTGCGAAATTTGTTTCACACATCCTGGTGTAAAAGTTTCAGTTATGACGAAATCAGTGTACATGAAATAATAATTTTAATATAAAACATATTCTTTACCATACCAGTAATAATAATATTTCAAATAAGAGGGGGAAATCTCCAACAGACAGCAAAAACACCTGACATAGACTGTATTAATTCAGTTTTGGCTCTTAAGTAATACATTTTTCAGTCTGAATACGCTAACATGTTTTTTCCCCACATATTATACGCTATATAGTGATTTTTTTGTGTATGTAATAAAGTGAGAACTCGAAAGCTTATATTACAAATTGTATGCTCACGGGGTATTGGGCCATTGCTAATTGAAATCTTGTAGTTACATGTATAGAAAATAATGTTGAGGCAGTAAGTCTGCAAAATTTTGCAAAGCAAATTCATTTAAATATGTGATAAGTAGATTACTACATGACAATGTATCGTTCCATATCTTCCATTTTATTAAACTCTCCAATTGATACTCCTAACACATCAGTGGCCTCTGAGAACCCCCACTTACATGGATGGATGCAACTTCTCATAGCATATATATGGTTTAATGATGGGGATCTCAACAGTTTAGAAGATATTGAGCAATATATGAATTTGAGAAGGTCAGGTGACCCCCTGGGGACCCCCACTTACATGGATGGATACAGCTTCTCATGGCAACAACAATACAAATTTACCACACCAATATAATATCTAATCATATGTACCTCAAATCCTCTCATTGTCACATTGTCCTTGAATAAATTAATTGGCTCAAATAATCATTTCCAATTCCATAGGCTTTTCTGAAAATCACACCCTCGGGTAGAAAAGTTATATTGTTCATCAAGCTGATATTTGGAACTTTCGTCTTTGCTTTGAATTCTTGTTTCTGGTCAGCTGAAACCACAGAAGCAACAACACCTTTGATGCCTCCATTATAATTGATGGTTACCAACATATCATCATGTGTGATAAAATCATGTCTTTCTCCTGAAAACCTACAACAGGCAAACAAAATATGCATACATGGCTTTTTAATAACCTAAGTTTAAAATTTTCACTAAATGTTTGTGTACACATTAAATTTACGTACATGTAAAATATGCTACATTGTATGTCCAAAAGACTCCAAATATTAGGTAAATTATGGTCTTGAACTTGACATAATGACCAAAAAGAATCAAAAGTGTTCCAAATCTGTATTTGAAGTATTTTTTTTTTTTTTTCATTAAAATCCATTTTTAAATATGGCTAATACTGCTACATTATGCCTAAGTTTTAATACCCACTCTCACTCTGTCAGAAATGTTCAGATATTATGATTGGTTGTGTAGGAACAAATGTAAAAATTGAGTTTCGGTCAGACAAGTTCCAAAACCAATTTCGCCAAGACTGAAAGTCACTATTTGTTGTATAACTGAGATTATATTCACTGTCCATGATTCTTTTCTTAATTTAATGATGTTGCCTCCTGAGTCCAGAGTTTTTTGTGTGGTACTTTATAGAATATTGTTTGTCTTTTTGTCCTTTTCCTTTTGGCCATTGTATTGTCTGTCTTTCTTAGATTGATAGCTTCTGATTTCCTCATTAGTATCTTCAAACTTGTCTTAAACATAGTGCAGAATTTATATTATACTTTATGAGACATAAATAATTACCAGCGAGTACGATAGTAAAGAAAATGTCTCAATGCTACTTACAACTATTATACTCGGAAACAAAATAAATATAATGGACGTCATATATAAGCGACGACGATGTACTACGGAACATTTATTTCAATAACTGCTCACATTTTCTTGCAATTTATATTTTCAGCCAAAGGGAACGTACAACAAACAAGTAGTGTTTCTCCTTATGTCGAAACAGGTAACATTATTTACTTATACACATCAATAAAATTTTACATCACATTTGTGTAGCATGTTGAGTGTACACTTACACCCATAAATACAATTTTACATCACTTTTGTCAAGCATGATGAGTGTACACTTGCACACATAAATACAATTTTACATCACATTGGTGTAGCATGTTGAGTGTACACTTACAAACATAAATACAATTTTACATCACATTTGTGTAGCATGTTGAGTGTAACATGATTTACTTATACACATAAAAACAATTTTACATCACATTTGTGTAGCATGTTTAGTGTAACATTATTTACTTACACACATAAATACAATTTTACATCACATTTGTGTAGCATGTTGAGTGTAACATGATTTACTTATACACATAAATACAATTTTACATTACATGTGTGTAGCATGTTGAGCGTAACATTATTTACTTACACATATAAATACAATTTTACAACACATTTGTGTAGCATGTTGAGTGTAATATTATTTCCTTATACACATAAATACAATTTTACATCACATTTGTGTAGCATGTTTAACGTAACATTATTTACTTATACACATAAATACAATTTTACATTACATATGTGTATCATGTTGAGTGTAACATTATTTACTTACACACATAAATATAATTTTGCATTACATTTGTGTAGCATGTTGAGTGTAATATTATTTCCTTATACACACATAAATACAACTTTACATCACATTTATGTACCATGTTGAGTGTAATATTATTTCCTTATAGACATAAATACAATTTTATATCACATTTGTGTAGCATGTTGAGCGTAACATTATTTACTCATACACATAAATACAATTTTATATCACATTTGTGTAGCATGTTGAGTGTAACATGATTTACTTATACACATAAATACAATTTTACATCACATTTGTGTAGCATGTTGAGTGTAACATTATTTACTTACACACATAAATACAATTTTATATCACATTTGTGTAGCATGTTGAGTGTAACATTATTTACTTATCCACATAAATACAATTTTACATTACATGTGTGTAGCATGTTGAGTGTAACATGATTTACTTATCCACATAAATACAATTTTACATTACATGTGTGTAGCATGTTGAGCGTAACATCATTTACTTACACACATAAATATAATTTTACATTACATTTGTGTAGCATGTTGAGTGTACACTTTCACACATAAACACAATTTTACATTATATTTGTGTAACATGTTGAGTGTACACTTCCACACATAAATACAATCTTACAGTACATTTGTGTAGCATGTTGAGTGTAACATTATTTACTTACACACATAAATACGACTGTACATTACATTTGTGTAGCATGTTCAGTATAGTATTATTGACTTACACAAATAGATCAATATTATTTAATTATACACTTAAATACAATTTTACATCACATTTGTGTATCATGTTGAATGTAACATGATTTACTTATACACATAAATACAATTTTATATCACATTTGTGTAGCATGTTGAGTGTAACATTATTTACTTATGCACATAAATACAATTTTACATTACATGTGTGTAGCATGTTGAGCGTAACATCATTTACAAACACATTAATATAATTTTACATTACATTTGTGTAGCATGTTGAGTGTACACTTTCACACATAAATACAATTTTACAGTACATTTGTGTAGCATGTTGAGTGTAACATTATTTACTTACACACATAAATACGACTGTATATTACATTTGTGTAGCATGTTCAGTATAGTATTTTTGACTTACACAAATAGATTAATATTATTTAGTTATACACTTAAATACAATTTTACATCACATTTGTGTATCATGTTGAATGTAACATGATTTACTTATACACATAAATACAATTTTACTTGACATTTGTGTAGCATATTGAATGTCCACTTACACACATAAATACAATTTTACATCACATTTGTGTATCATGTTGAGTGTAACATTATTCACTTACACACATAAATACGATTGTACATTACATTTGTGTAGCATGTTCAGTGTGACATGATTTACTTATCCACATAAATACAATTTTACATTATATTTGTGTAACATGTTGAGTGTACACTTCCACACATGAATACAATTTTACAGTACATTTTTGTAGCATGTTTAGTGTAACATTATTTACTTACACACATAAATACAATTTTACATCACATTTGTGAAGCATGATGAGTGTAACATGATTTACTTGTACACATAAAAACAATTTTACATCACATTTTTGTAGCATGTTTAGTGTAACATTATTTACTTACACACATAAATAAAATTTTACATCACATTTGTGTAACATGTTGAGTGTAACATGACTTACGTAAATACACATAAATACATTTTGACATCACATTTGTGTAGCATGTTGAGTGTAACATGACTTACGTAAATACACATAAATACAATTTTACATCACATTTGTGTAGCATGTTGAGTGTACACTTTCACACATGAATACATTTTTACATTACATTTGTGCAGCATATTGAGTGTACACTTACACGCATACATACAATTTTACATCACATTTGTGTATCATGTTGAGTGTAACATTATTCACTTACACAAATAAATACGATTGTACATTATATTTCTGTAGCATGTTCAGTGTGACATTATTTACTTACACACATATATACGACTGTACATTACATTTGTGTAGCATGTTCAGTATAGTATTATTGACTTACACAAATAGATTAATATTATTTAATTATACACTTAAATACAATTTTACATCACATTTGTGTATCATGTTGAATGTAACATGATTTACTTATACACATAAATACAATTTTACTTGACATTTGTGTACCATATTGAGTGTACACTTACACACATACATC
>MJUT01035815.1:36337-48138 GCA_002080005.1 Gigantidas platifrons
AGTAAAAACTAAAGTTTGTGTTTTTAAACTTGTGTTTGTGTGTTTTTTATGAGAAGTTTGGTTTGTAATGTCATCTGTGGGTAAAGGGATGACCCCGATGTTCATACAATAAAATAATCAAACAAGGTGTCGAAACCTTGTGCAGTTTTATTAACAGATACCTTTAAACTGTGTTTAATTAATAGTACACAAATTATGTGATCGTCTCGGTCCAGTAAATTTTCAATCATCAGATCATGTCAGGATATTTACAAGTGCCGACAGAGTTCACCTGTGTTGATTTTTTCAAGTCATGGTTATTATTTTATTTGTTCCTATTGACCAATTCAAATGTAGAACAATCTAGTTTTAACGAAATCGATAATTATTTTCCAGTATATTTAGTATAAAAAGCTTGTTCTCCACGATTGTGTGAGATGTCATGCAACCGCCATTTTTTCCCTTCAACCTCGTGCACAGGACGGTGGTTGATGGACAAGCTATAGCTATATTTAGATTTTATTTTATTTTTTATTTTTGGTGTTTAACGCCACTTTCAACAATATGTCAGCTATATCATGGCGACCAGTTTTAGTGGTGGAGGAAGCCGGAGTACCCGGAGAGAACCACCGACCATGGGCAAGCAACTGGTAAACTTTATCACTTGCGGTTGCGAGTCGAGTGCACCTTTTTTTGTAATTTACAAAGCCTGGGCGCGAACCCACGCCGTATTGGTGATAGGCTTGTATGAGTTGTTAGATCCAGCGACCTAACTCATTGAGCCACCCGGATCCCTATATTTAGATATTTTGTGATAATAACTTTATATTGTAAAACGATCTACCCTGTACATTTTTTTCAACAACATACACTATTTATAGTATATAATTTATACAATACAATATTGAACTGATTTTTGCTAACACTTCAATCATCAATTATTGAATATTGATTTTTTTTTTCGGATGTTGAACATTTTCCCCCGGAATTGCACCCCCTGTTAGTATACTTTTATTGTTTTATTTAAAAAAATAACACCAAAAACATCGATGATTTTAGTCTTCTTATTCAGAAAAACAAACCTACAGCAAAATAAAGTAATTTGTATACGAGATTTTTTTTAACTTCATCCTTGTGGACGATAGTTCGAAGCCAATGTGTTGAGGAAAACAAATATCGACCAATCGTTCTTAAAATACGACATTTGTGTTTAAAGTTTTGTTTTCTTTTTCAGGTAAATAATGCATGCTTTTAGTTATTTACTTAGTTTAGTAATGCTACATGTTTTGTGTGCCTGCGCATTGCTTAAATAACCCATGTTTTGTCTTCTTGCATATGTTTTGCTATGCAGTTTAATTTGTTCTGTTTTAAATAAATACGTAATGTGTATTGTTGTTGTTTTTATTATTTGGTAAAGTGCATATATTCGAAAATTGCCTGCAGTTTGATTGATTACGGCAACCCGTCCGATTGTAATTCTTTAGTTCAAAAGTATTAAAAAAACGTCAAAATTCTCTATATATTTCATATATATGTAAAAAAAAAAATTTTTGAACAGATTTTTTTTTCAAATCAACACATTGTCCAAAAACCGCTCTCAAAGATGTATAGTTATGTGCCATATATCTGTTCCCACTCAAATAATTTACTATATATTTCATATGAAACCACATTTTTTCAAATCAATATCCTGAAGTCATTTCTGGTCCGATTTTAATGACATTTATACCAATAATCTCAGAATTTGTTGCTATTTTTTCTGATAATTTTAAAATAATTTTATGATTAATACTTTTGGAGAAATCATGATTTAAACACAAATATAAATTTTTAACGTCATTATTCCCTTTATACCTATGTTATTTTTGAACACAAAAACTTAAATGTGTACAAATAAATTGGAAGACGGCTTGAAAATCGAAAATCGAAAACGCAAAATAGTTGCATTTTGTATCCATGTTTATAAAACTTTAAACTTTATTATGAAGCACAATTTATAAGTCTTAGTATAATAAAAGGAGTCTTGAGCAACGTTTTTTTTCTTCACACCTATGATAGGTGTATTTGTACATACAAAATGTATCATGGATGCACGATGCGATGGCATGCTGAGATGGGTGATGTTTTTACAGGTAAACTGTAAAAAAAAACCCGTATAATACACTAATGAAATATTATTTCACCTATATCAGGACTCCACAGACTGCCGATTTTCAAGAAAAAAAAAACAACGTAATTTTATAATAAAAGGGGTCTTGAGCAACGTTTTTTTCACACCTGTGATAGGTGTATTTGTGTATCATGAATGCACGATGCGATATGGCATGTTGAAATGGGTGATGTTTTGACAGGTAAACTGTAAAAACTTTTATCAAATATCTCAGTCGCAGATAACTGCGAAACAGAAGACAAAATACTTACAATCACATACAAATAGATAGCTAAACAGAGATTCAACAATAATATAATTATTTGATTAATTGACAATACGCACTACCTTATATAGATATAACGGCCTAATAATATCTCTCGACCTGCACGTGCTGATTGTGTAAATCTTTCACGTGGTCATTACAAATTGTAAAAAAGTTAAAAAAAAACAAAAAAAAACGTAGAATACACTAAAAAATATTATTTCACCTATATCAGACTGCCCATTTTCAAGAGAAAAAAAGCGGGATTTACGGATTTATGACCCATTCGCCATAAACAAAATAAAACTTAAATTTTACTAATTATATAATAGTTACTTATGTATAGGGCATTATCGTGATTTATAGACTGCCCAAGGGACAGTAGTATTGACAGAAACATTGATAATGCCTGAGCCGCAGGAAATAAGACTTTATAAATAGTTTTGCTCATTTTGGTACATTGACAACTGCACGATCTCCGTTGCGTTTTAAAAAGGGGACGCAACTCTAAAACGTCGAGCGGTCATTAACATGATAATGCCCGCGGGCATTATCTTGTTAATGACTGGTAGATTTCTTGAACGCAGATTAATGCATGACACATGACCATGTCTACACCAATGAAAAAGTGGAATTGAGAACTGATATGAAATAAATTAATTTTAATTCATATTTGCCTTTAAAGA
The DNA here is from genome assembly GCA_002080005.1 of Gigantidas platifrons. NCBI lineage: Eukaryota > Metazoa > Mollusca > Bivalvia > Mytilida > Modiolidae > Gigantidas > Gigantidas platifrons. The sequence goes on from MJUT01035815.1 coordinate 39,417, forward strand.
AATAAATGCGAATTCCTTTCTCCATAATCTAAAATAATTTTATTGAATCGACCTACATACATGTATAATCTTACCAGAGATGTAACTTCGATCTCGAACTGATAAACCAAGAACGTTTTTATAATTATTATTAAACTACTTTTTTTTAAAAACATTTTTCACAGAGGATAAATATAATTGACAGGTGTAAATTTCCACGACTGCCACGTGCAGTTTATTGATGCTACAATGAAATGTGCATGATAGAAAATGACTGTAACATGTACGACAATCTGATAATTATCTGACCGCGTTCATCGCGGACATGTAATTGACGGATCCGAGTTGAACCATCGCGGAAGCCTATTAATTACCGCGAACCAATTCTTATCGTGCCCACCGCGATTTTCCACCATGACCAATATTTGCCCTTGGCGGACACGCGGATTTTGCTTTTTTCGTGATAGCTGTAGTGTATATGACAAAAACTCCACCAAAATCAGAATATTTTTTTCAGCAACATTGGGAATCTGAATATTTTTTTAGGAAAAAACCATACCCCCCCTTCAAATTAAATGGTCGTTCCCTAATGATTTTTGTATTGTTCATGTTAGAGTTTTAATTTTTATACCCTCCAGATTGAAAACAGTTGCAGAAACTCTGAAAGTACCTGTGGATTTGAGATGGGTGAGGGGTGTGTGTTTGAAAATGATGGCTTTGCAGATTGCAATTGGGAAACAAATGATGTATATATATGTCATGAAAAAGACACAAACACTGGTTTCCATTCTTGAACAGATTTGTTTTTATTTGATTTTTTTAAAAATCTGGAAAATAGAGAAATAAGAAAGATATATTTTAGCATAGTAGTTTTTATGTTCTGGAATAAAGGATTATTGTGTAGGATCTTGTTTTAAGTAATGGGATAAAAGGTTATTTCTGCATGGGATCTTGTTTTAAGTACTGGGATAAAGGGTTATTTCTGCCTGGGATCTTCTTTTAAGTACTGGGATAAAGGGTTATTTCTGCCTGGGATCTTCTTTTTAAGAACTGGGATAAATGGTTATTTCTGCCTGGGATATTATTTAGGTACTGGGATAAATGGTTATTTCTGCCTGGGATATTATTTAAGTACTGGGATAAAGGGTTATTTCTGCCTGGGATCTTCTTTTTAAGAACTGGGATAAATGGTTATTTCTGCCTGGGATATTATTTAGGTACTGGAATAAATAGTTATTTCTGCCTGGGATCTTGTTTAGGTGCTGTGATAAATAGTTATTTCTGACTGGGATCTTGTTTAGGTTCTGTGATAAATAGTTATTTCTGACTGGGATCTTGTTTAGGTTCTGGCATAAATAGTTATTTCTGACTGGGATCTTGTTTAGGTTCTGGCATAAATAGTTATTTCTGACTGGGATCTTGTTTAGGTTCTGGCATAAATAGTTATTTCTGACTGGGATCTTGTTTAGGTTCTGGGATAAAGAGTTATTTCTGACTGGGATCTTGTTTAGGTTCTGGGATAAAGAGTTATTTCTGACTGGGATCTTGTTTAAGTTCTGGGATAAAGAGTTATTTCTGACTGGGATCTTGTTTTTTAAGAACTGTGATACATAGTTATTTCTGCCTGGGATCTTGTTTAGGTTCTGGGATAAAGAGTTATTTCTGAATTGGATCTTGTTTATTTTAAGAACTGGGATAAATGGTTATTTCTGCCTGGGATATTGTTTAGGTACTGGGATAAATAGTTATTTCTGACTGGGATCTTGTTTAGGTTCTGGCATAAATAGTTATTTCTGCCTGGGCTCTTGTTTAGGGTTTGGGATAAATAGTTATTTCTGCATGGGATCTTCTGTAGGTTCTGGGATAAAGAGTTATTTCTGAATAAGATCTTGTTTAGGTCCTGGGATAAATGGTTATTTCTGTCTGAGATCTTGTTTAGGCTCTGGGATAAAGAGTTATTTCTGCCTGGGATCTTGTATTTAGGTTCTGGGATAAAGGGTTATTTCTGCCTGGGATCTTGTTTAGGTTCTGTGATAAATTGTTATTTCTGTCTGGGATCTTGTTTAGGTACTTGGATAAAAGGTTATTTCTGTCTGGGATTTTGCTTAGGCACTGGGATAAAGAGTTATTTCTGCCTGGGATCTTGTATTTAGGTTCTGGGATAAATTGTTATTTCTGTCTGGGATCTTGTTTAGGTTCTTTGATAAAAGGTTATTTCTGTCTGGGATCTTGTTTAGGTACTGGGATAAATGGTTATTTCTGCCTAGGATCTTGCTTAGGTACTGAGATAAATGGTTATTTCTGTCTTGGATCTTGCTTAGGCACTGGGATAAAGAGTTATTTCTGTCTGGGATATTGTTTATTTTAAGAACTGGGATAAATGGTTATTTCTTCCTGGGATCTTGTTAAGGTACTGGGATAAATGGTTATTTCTGTCTGGGATCTTGTTTAGGTACTGGGATAAAGAGTATTTTCTGACTGGAATCTTGTTTAAGTTCTGAGATAAAGGGTTATTTCTGCCTGGGATCTTGTTTAGGTGCTGGGGTAAAGGATTTTTTCTGCCTGGGATCTTGTTTAGGCACTGGGATAAATGGTTATTTCTGTCAGGGATCTTGTTTAGGTACTGGGATAAAGAGTTATTTATGTCTGGGATCTTGTGTTTAGGTTCTGGGATAAAGGGTTATTTGTGCCTGGGATCTTGCTTAGGTTCTGGGATAAATGGTTATTTCTGTCTGGGATCTTGTCTCGGTACTGAGATAAAGGGTTATATCTGTCTGGGATCTTGTTTAGGTTCTGAGATAAATGGTTATTTCTGTCTGGGATCTTGTTTAGGTATTGGGATAAAGGGTTATTTCTCTCTCGGATCTTGTTTAGGTACTGGGATAAAGAGTTATTTCTGCCTGAGATCTTGTGTTTAGGTACTTGGATAAAGGGTTATTTCAGTCTGCGATCTTGTTTAGGCACTGGGATAAAGTGTTATTTCTGCCTGGGATCTTATGTTTAAAATACTGGGATAAAGGGTTATTTCTGTCGGGGATCTTGTGTTTAGGTACTGGGATAAAAGATTATTTCTGCCTGTGATCTTGTTTAGGTACTAGGATAAATTGTTATTTCTGTCTGGGATCTTGTTTAGGTACAGAGATAAAGGCTTATTTCTGTCTTGGATCTTGCTTAGGCACTGGGGTAAATGGTTATTTCTGTCTGGGATCTCGTTTAGGTACTGGGATAAATGGTTATTTCTTTCTGGGATCTTGTGCTTAGGTACTGGGATAAATGGTTATTTCTGCCTGGGATTCGAACTCACGCCAATGGTTCTAAGACCATTACCTTAGGGTAACATTAGGCGATTTGGCATATCCTGCATCCAAACCATAAAAAAAGTGTTGTGGATAAAAGTGTGTCGTTTTAAGACTATTGAGACTTTTTTCTAGGGACAATAGTCATTAGAACTAATAAAAAAGATTCACAATTTGATTTTCATGTGACGAAATAGCCATTTTATCTGTATATAATTTTATATAGAAAATATATACCGTCAAAACTGCCCACGATTTTTAAAGTCTCGACCTATATCATAACTAGTCAAGTCTGTCTCGACCTCCAAATCTGCTGCTATTCTGTATACAGTCAACCTTGCCCATGCAGTCACTCTATTAAACAGTCACCTATATTTAGATATCACATTTTCTTGTCCTGTCATAGAAGATTTCAGGAATTCGATTTTAGCCTCTTTTAAGAGGACACCCGTCTTAAAAGACCACTTTTTCTTTGTCCTGAAGGTGACCTCTTAATACAGGTTTGACTGTACTGGGGTATAATAATGTATTATATTATACATTTTAGGGTCGTACTCCTAGCAGTCGTACTGCACCATCTTCAGCTTTTGAAAGGACGCATTACATCTACATGGAAACATCTTCACCAAGAATAAACGGAGATAGAGCTATTCTGTCCACTACACAAAGCAAACTCGCAGATTCGTCTCATATATTGTTTTTAAATTTTATTCAATGCAACCACTTTTTTTTTAGTTGGAGAGATACATTGTTGGTGAAATTTTCATAATATTTTTAATCACTGCAGAAGTTAAATATCTGTATGAGAACTCATGCCAAATTTCCTTTATGTGGTCATTTACTATTGAAATTAATATCTAAAAAATATATTTGCCATTTTGGTCTTAGGAGAGTGAGTGAGTGATTGTTGTTTAACGCCAACTTAACAATTTTTCAGCTATATCATGGCGAGAACAAGTTGATTCTCAATGAAATGATGTTGAGGTTTGCTTTGTACTACATTACACCACCGATGTGGTTGGTCTTAGGAGAAACAGATTCCTTTTCTGCTATCGGTGAATAACGATATTTCTTCACTTTCGATAGTAAAATTTTCACTAATGCTTGAACTTTAAATTTTAAATCTCGAGTGGAGAAATATCGTAATCCACTAGTAGCAGAAGGAGAATCTATATATAGACACATGTAGAAAAAGCGTGAAAAATTATTGTATATCCTTACAATAGTCACCTTCTAATATTGTCACACTCCAAAGACTTCTAACTGACAAAGTTTATCACATAATGCTGTATCGAGTACACCTCGCCTGACCGGGATTCGAACTCACAATGTAAGTGATGATAGACACTGATTACATAGGTAATTGTAAATCCAACTACCACACGATCACAGCCATGACAGCCTCTGTTAAATTTAGAATGTTTACATTACACCACATATAAGAAAATGGTCAGTTACACGGCAGGATATGGCTGAAATGTTGATAATAAGTTGGCGTTAAACACCAATGAATCAATCAATCAATCTATTAGACACCATGATGATAGTAAATATTTAAATACCACAAAAATTATATTAGGTTAAAATATTTTTTAAAATGTTGTTGATTTTTAGGTTTAAGTACCTACTGTTTACAGTTTTCCTACCATATGTGGGGTATTCCTGATACTCTAATGGTTGATCTTGGAGCGATGTACTCACAGGGTTCAACCGTGTGGTATGTATCAGGTAGTCAAGGACGACAGTGGAAATACCAACAAGTCGAGATTGATGCTACAACTGTGAATGACCCTGTCGTAATTTTTTTTTAATTTAATTATTTTTCTTGAAAATTACAGGGGAACTTGTCTAATCCGACACACCAAGGGATCATGTAAATGTGTCAGATGTCACAGGATGTCGAAAAACTCAGGTGTAGGATTTCACAAGTTCCACTGTATATACAAAATAACGGCAGTTATGAAGGTCGAGACAGACATTATCAGTAGTATTGTAGCAAGTCTAACTGAGGTTATTTTTTTTATCGGTATTATCATCAGTTTTATTGCTTGAGGAAATCAGAGTAAATAAAAAAACCCAACAAACATGCTTCAAATAATTTGACAAACATGACAACTATATCTTGCCTCGGTTTGGACATAAAAATCAGCATTTCAGCGGTAATAGGCACTGGGTAGATGTAAATCAAACACAGCATTTCAGTGGTGATAGGTACTGGGTAGATGTAAATCAAACACAGCATTTCAGTGGTGATAGGTACTGGGTAGATGTAAGTCAAACGCAGCATTTCAGTGGTGATAGGCACTGGGTAGATGTAAATCAAACTCAGCATTTCAGTGGTGATAGGTACTGGGTAGATGTAAATCAAACACAGCATTTCAGTGGTGATTGGTACTGGGTAGATGTAAATCAAACACAGCATTTCAGTGGTGATAGGTACTGGATAGATGTATATCAAACTCAGCATTTCAGTGGTGATAGGCACAGGGTAGATGTAAATAAAACTCAGCATTTCAGTGGTGATAGGCACTGGGTAGATGTAAATCAAACACAGCATTTCAGCGGTGATGGGCACTGGGTAGATGTAAATCGAACTACCATAATGAACGCAGCCATGACAACCCGTATAATTTGATCCTCTTTATTGTGTCTCTTGATAAATAGAACATTTATTATTCTTAGCAGTTTCTTATATAACTAGAATCAAATAGTAAGTAGAAAAAAAAGCTTCAAATAGTATCCATTGAGTTCTATTAGGAAAACGTTAATATAATATGACGTTAAAGCACTTTTAGTAGATTTTATAATTTTCTACATGTTTTGAACCCGTACTTCTCACAGGGGTTAGCATTATGTTGTTTAACACCACTTTCAGTAATATTTCAGTTATATCATTGCGATAAATTTTATTGGTGGAGGAAATCGGAGTACCCAGAAAACACCACCAACCTGTCACAAGTCACTGTCAAACTCTATCACATAATGTTGTATCGAGTACACCTCACCATGAACAGGATTCAAACTCACAACGGTGATAGGCACTGATTGCACAGTTAGTTGTAAATCCAACTACTGTACGATCACGACCACGACAGCCCCTGTACTTCATACAGATTACATTAAAATCTGTCTATTTTATACTACTAAACACATAACAAAAAACAGCTATCAACATACTCTAGGTACAACGTACATGTTAAATTTTCTCTACTCATGTTTCTGAAGAAGTTCTTACATTCCATTGAAGCCATACTATGAGAACAAGTAAATGCAAGGGAGATACATCTTGTATTTATAAGGATAACTCTGTAATACTTTTTTTCTATAAATTATACATCTATTAAATATTAGGACATTAATTATACCCCCGCACGTATTGTTTTACCCATGTCCGTCCGTCCATTCGTTCGTCCCTAAACCTTGTGTACGTAACTAGTCATTTGTCTTTTGTTGGATGTTATTCATATTTGGTATCTGGTTGGCGATGATCTAAGCATGCGTATTTTATACCGATTTCACGGATGGTTGATTTTTGCGAGAGTCATAGCCCTTTTCATGTTTGTTTGACCATACGTCCGTCATCACATCTTGTGTACGCAACTAGTTATTTGTCTTTTGTCGCATTTTATTCATATTTGGTATCTTGGTTGGCCATGATCTGAGCATGCGCATATTATACCGATTTCACGGATGGTTGATTTTTGCGAGTGTTTTAGCCCTTTTCATGTTTGTTTGACCATACGTCCATCCGCACATCTTGTGTACGCAACTAGTCATTTGTCTTTTGTTGGATTTTATTCATATTTGGTATCTTGGTTGGCCATGATCTGAGCATGCGCATATTATACCGATTTCCCGGATGGTTGATATTTGCGAGAGTTATAGCCCTTTTCATGTTTGTTTGACCATACGTCCGTCCGCACATCTTGTGTACGCAACTAGTCATTTGTCTTTTGTCGCATTTTATTCATATTTGGTATCTTGGTTGGCCATGATTTGAGCATGCGCATATTATACCGATTTCACGGATGGTTGATTTTTGCGAGAGTTATAGTCCTTTTCATGTTTGTTTGACCATATGTCCGTCCGCACATCTTGTGTACTTTACTACAAATCAACTTATGTAGAGCGAGTGGGGGTATCACAGCACGACAACACGTACAGTTTCATTTTTTATAGATTTCAATAGCAGCTATCAGAGGACGATCCTGGAGAGAAGACATCGCTGTTGATTCACTGGTCCTTAAGTATATTTATTAGAATAATATGAGGGGCCGTCATGGCCATGATTGTATGGTAGTTATATTGTTGAAAGTAACGTTAAACACTATAAAACCAAACTAGAGTAAAGGTGTTTGATGCCACTTTCAACATTTTTGTGATATCACGGTAGTCATTTTTTTAGGAAGAGGAAACTGGACAATACATCTCGCCATGTGAGAAACAAAAACTTACAACTTTCCTTAGGTATTTTTAGCCCAAATAAAGTAATTTACACTCCGAGTTGGATTTTTATAGTCCTAGTTCACGGAAACAACAGTTCGCGGGTAGACATGTCGCTCCTCTCGGACAGATTATTCTGATTCCGAGCCAACCAGTTTTTGCTCTTTCTCCTTAATGCTGCATGCTTAGCGGAGAAGGAGCCTAATGTGATAGTCTTTAGTTTGATCTACGACACTCCAGGCAAGCATGCTAACCATTGGGCCACAGTTAAATTACACAGTACACATACATTTATTGCATCTATTTCCATCTTTGACTATTCTGTCTATGTATTTAAAATAGAACCGCATCGATGATGTAATGATTAGCCTACTTGCCTCGAGTGTAAATCCCCCTGTCGTAAGTCACTGACAAACTTATCACATATTGTTGTATCAAGTACACCTCGTCTGAGAGGGATTCAAACTCACAACTTCAGTGGTGATAGGCACTGATTGTACAGGTAGTTGTAAATCCAACTACCATACAATCACGACCACAATGGCCCCTATAGAAGATGTTTCACTTGCGGCATAATAAACATGCATAAAGTATGGCTGATGTTCAGGCCCGGATTATCCATTCCTATAGGCTAGTATAGGCTGCAGCCTAGGGAACCTCAAGCTTGGATGGGAAAGGGGGGCTCAAACTATGTAAATGTCACTAGAATATTTCACAAATACAAAATAAAGTGCAGGCAAGTTAGAGGGTAGCTCCATCTTGGGGAGCACCATAATGTCATTAGCCTAGGGGCCACAAGAGGTCATAATCCAGCACTGTTTAATGATTTTCTGTGTTGTATTTGTAGGTCCTATTGGCTAAATAACAGAGATGTTTATTTCACAAAAAAATCCATCACAGTAATAGACTAATTATTTTAAAATAACTTTTATCAAACATGTTTATATTTCTATGATAAACTGTGCAAATTTTATATAGTTTGTTGGATATTTAGGGGGGTCTCC
>MJUT01035815.1:49393-70649 GCA_002080005.1 Gigantidas platifrons
GCCATAAATCAAAGAGGGATACACAATACAATGGCCAAAGGTTTGAAAATACCAAATGGGTAAACGGATGCCATAAATCCAAGATGGATACACAATGCAATGGCGAAAAGGATAAAATGCCAATGATAGACAAAGCACTTAAAGCAGAAAACTAAAGAATGAGCAACACAAACCTCACACTATAGTGGCACAAGTCGTTTTACTCTTGTTAAAAGTTTAGTTTCTGCTTGTTGAATAATCTAGAAAAAAAACAAGAGGCCCATGGTGTTGTCCTATACTCGCCAGAGAAATATATAGTCGGCTTAGTTTGGTTTTATTGTGTTTAATGCCACTTTCAACAATATCACAGCTATATCGTTGGCGGTCAGTTCTATTGTTGGAGGAAACCGGAGGACCTGGAGAAAACCACTGAACTGCCGAAAGTCACTGACAACTTTATCACTTAATGTTGTACACCTTGTCCTGATCGAGTTTCGATCTCACAACATCAGTGGTGATAGGCACTGATTGCATATGTAGTTGTAAATCCAACTAACTACTGTACGATCACGGCCACGACAACCCCGACAGAAATATAGTCAATTATTGATGCATTCTTGTGTACATTGTACAAAATGTTGACCAAATTATATCTTTAGTCTTACACTGGATCGTTGCAACAATAGTTTGTGCCCATTCTACTAGAACATTATTACAATTAACATTCCTATGAAACTTGTCTAATCTATATATATCACTTCCTTGTACAGTCTTTTTTTTTCATAAATAAAATTAACAAATTTTTTACAGAATACAGAAGGACTTCCTTCATTCTGTAATGCTGATATAAAAATAATTCACATACAGTTGATAACTTCACCCTCCATTGAAGATGGCTACTGTTGCTAAACATAGATTTTCTTTTCAACTCGCCATAACTGCTTCATTTTTAGTCAAAATTATCTCAAATTCAGACTAGCTGCATAAAGAACTAGAGCTCCCGGGAGACTGTAATCGCTCACCTGGTTTTCAATTTTACTTCTAACTTTGTTAGAAAAATTTCAGCCGATTCTTTTTTTGTAGTTGCTATTTAATGAAATTTCTACTTATAGTAATGCCAGCCATTTTGGAGGGTGGAGGTGTCACACATAATTTTGAAAGTGGGACAAACCAAAGATCATTTCAGCTTAAATTTCTGAGCAAAACATATTTTTTTACTCATAATCTAATTGGCTGGAATAAAATTTAAAAGAAAAACATGTTAAACTACTCTCTGCCATGTACCTTCAGAAAAAAAGATATGTTAAACTACTCGCTGCCATGTACCTTCAGAAAAACATGTTAAACTACTCTCTGCCATGTACCTTCAGAAAAACATGTTAAACTACTCGCTGCCATGTACCTTCAGAAAAACATGTTAAACTACTCTCTGTCATGTACCTTCAGAAAAACATGTTAAACTACTCTCTGCCATGTACCTTCAGAAAAACATGTTAAACTACTCTCTGCCATGTACCTTCAGAAAAACATGTTAAACTACTCTCTGCCATGTACCTTCAGAAAAACATGTTAAACTACTCTCTGCCATGTACCTTCAGAAAAACAGATATGTTAAACTACTCGCTGCCATGTACCTTCAGAAAAAACAGATATGTTAAACTACTCACTGCCATGTACCTTCAGAAAAACAGATATGTTAAACTACTCACTGCCATGTACCTTCAGAAAAACAGATGATATGTTAAACTACTCGCTGCCATGTACCTTCAGAAAAACAGATATGTTAAACTACTCGCTGCCATGTACCTTCAGAAAAACATGTTAAACTACTCGCTGCCATGTACCTTCAGAAAAACAGATATGTTAAACTACTCGCTGCCATGTACCTTCAGAAAAACAGATATGTTAAACTACTCGCTGCCATGTACCTTCAGAAAAACAGATATGTTAAACTACTCGCTGCCATGTACCTTCAGAAAATCAGATGATATGTTAAACTACTCGCTGCCATGTACCTTCAGAAAAAACAGATATGTTAAACTACTCGCTGCCTTGTACCTTCAGTTATTTGAGCTCATGTTGACTTTTAATATATAAACCAGCTATATACAATTAAAGAAATTTATATTTTCAGTAACTGCCGCCATCTTAAATGAAGGTTGGGGCTGTTGGATACAATTTTGAAAGGGGACCTCCCCTGCCAAATTTGTTTTAGTTTGGTTTAGCGGTTTAAGAGAAGATTTATACGAGATCTTCTCTCAAAATATTCCTAATTTGCATAATTAGTATAAATTGGTTGAACTAAAAATCCGGAATATATGCTAAATTACTCATTACCATGTAGCTGCAGTTAAAATTTGAGCTTATTTTGCAGGGTTGTTGGACATCATTTTGAAAGGGGACCATCCAAGGACCATTGTAGCCAAATTTGGTTAAATTTAATCCTGTGGTTTCAGAAGAGAAGATTTAATGTGAAAGTTTACGGCGAAAAGACAGATGCCATGTTATGAGAAAAGCTCAAAAAAAAGAAGAAAAGAGAGTATTTCAACATATTTTCAGGATCTTTCTGTGAAATTATTTGCGGAGCCAACTTATACCCATTAGGTTTATTTGGATAAATAGATTAGATTAAAATCTTTTCAAAAACTATTCCTCCAAATTGGACTGAGGTGGTCTTTTTGGGTGGCTGACTTTCAAAATTGTGTCCAACCACCCTGTCCTCTATCCAATATGGCTACCATTACTTGATATTGATAGTTACAGCTTTGTTTTTATCTGTATGAAAATAATCTCAAATTAAAAATGCAACTGCACGACAATGAGTAGTTCAACATATTTTGCAAGTTTTACTTTGCAATTTTTTTTTTAGTTTATTTGTACCAATTATGAGAACTAAGCTTATTTTGATTATAATTATCCAAACAACTGCATTAAAATTGGATAAAAAATATAAATGCATGAATTTTGAAAATCCCCATTTTTTTCAACTTCCTCATCATAGAAAGTTATTTCTAAAAGAAATACCCTTGTTGCATTTCATATTTCAAGTTCACTCAGAATATGTCATGTATATCGACTTTGTAAAATTTAATGCCACAAAGTTTGTATTATAGGAAATCCCCACACAACATAATGTTTTTTTATCATATACTTGTAGATGATAAAGCTAAAATTTTACCCTGTAATAAAACTTTGAGATTTGTTTAGAATAATAAGAGGAGTCATGGTTATTTCACCCAGTTTCACACGAATGGTCCAAGCGGGCTGATAAACTAAGTTTATTAACTGCTTCCGGAATGTTATTACATGCCTTTTCGTCAATGTCTGTAAGTTCACTTCATGAATTTCCGGAACACTGTGTTTACAGACACGACGGATTCCTGTGTTTTATGAAAATTATTAACTACCAATTTCTCTCTTATGATATTGAAAGTAACTAAAAACGTTCTTGGATTTGTATATTAAAACAATAATCTTCTTGTTCAATAACAACACCTCTCTACCAGATATTTTCGTCAAAGGGCAGAAATTCCGTGAGCCTAAATCTACAAACTGGAGACATAATTTTAAGATTATTATTATTATTACGGATTTTGTCTATGATTATGCTAGACAATGGGCAAAACGTGACAAGGAGGACTTGTATACTCTTTCCAAATGGGTGAAGAGTGTGAGATCGTTGATACAAATTAGAATTAGAAACATTCAATAGGTCAATGAGCACTCGTATTACATCAATCTTTAGAGACTCAAATGTTGCTAGGGCCCGGGTGGCTCAATGAATTCATGAACTCATACAAGCCTATCACCAATACGGCGTAGGTTCGCGCCCGGCTTTGTAAATTACAAAAACGGGTGCACTCGACTCACAGCCACAAGTGATAGTTTACCAGTTACTTGCCAATAGTCGGTGGCTCTCTCCGGGTACTTCGGCTTCTTCCACCACTAAAACTGGTCGCCATGATATAGCTGAAATATTGTGGAAAGTGGCACTAAGCAGCAAAAATAATAAAAAAATCACCAAATGTTGCTTAAGACATCTGTCTCACCTCTATAGCAAATATGTTGTTGTTTCTGCTGACAAGACCCCTTACACTATTTTTTCCCCCCGCGATAGCAGTGAGGGATATAGTAATAGCGGCCGTCCGTCTGTCCATCTGTCCCTCCGTCGGTCACACGTTCTTGTTTACGCGATAACATGAGTAAACATGCATGGATTTGAATAATATTTTGCTTATGGTTTGTAATTATCATTATCTTGGATAGGTCCTTACATGGAAAGATTTGAAGCAAGGGTTTTGGGGGAAAATCTTAGTTTTTGGTTGAAAAATCACCAATTTTGAGAATTGTGTCTTGTTTACGCGATAACTTTAGTAAACATGGATAGATTTGAATAATTCTTCTTCTTCTTCTTCCAATTTAGGAACCGGATTCACACATGAATGTATAAGGTTCCGCGAAAACTTTGCGCAGTGTCGGGCAACACAGCAGTCTTCTTCCGACTATTTACAGGTAAAACTATATACAGGTAGGCGCTGGTCTAGTTGCTGTCAGGACGCGCCTTGAAGGCGCTCCTGAATCCCTCTACTGTGTTGGCCGAAGTTGTATTGGCTGGCAGTTGGTTCCAGTCCCTGATGGTCTTGGGGAAGAATGAATTACCGAAGGCCTCACTGCTCGTTCTTTCTTGATAAAGGCGATCTTTGCCTCTAGTCCTGCTGTCGTTGGATTGAATATATTGGTGGCTGTCTATATCAATTAATCCATTTTTGATTTTAAACAGCATGCATAGTCTATTAGTCTTTCTCCTTTCTTCTAATGTTTCCCACTTCAAGGATTCTACCATTTTAGTAACACAGCCAGGTGTTCGGTCTGTGTAATTGTTGAAAACGAATCTTGCGGCTCTTTTTTGTACTTTTTCAAGGTTGCCAATCTTTTTTCGGTTTGTCGGGTCCCATACTGAGCTTGCATACTCCATTGTTGGTCTCACCATTGATGTGTATGCTGCTGATATCACTGGTTTGGTGCAGTCTTTTAGGTTGCGTCGAATAAATCCCAATGTTTTGTTGCCTTTGCCAAGTGTGTTGTCTATGTGCCTGTCCCAGACGAGGTTGTTAGAGATGGTGACACCTAGGTATTTACTTGCGTCTACTGTATCTAATGTGCGTCCATGTAGGTTGTAAGTTGTTGGCAGTGGTGGTATGTTCTTAGGTGTTATTCGTATGACTTGGCATTTCTTGGCGTTGAAACTCATTTGCCATTTGTCTTCCCAATCTTGTAATGATGTTAAGTCATTTTGTAATAATACGCTGTCAGCTTGGTTGTTGATGATACGGAAGAGTAGGCTGTCATCGGCAAATAGCTTTATTTCTGATGATTTAGCCATTCCTGGCATGTCATTGATGTAGGTCAGAAGCATTAATGGTCCCAAGACGGTTCCTTGGGGTACACCAGACAGGACTGGGGATTGCTCTGATACTGCTCCCTCTAATATGACTCTCTGCTGTCTATTTTGTAGGAATGATTGAATCCAGTTCTTTGTCTTGGCGTTGACTCCGTAATATCCTAATTTATGTAGAAGGCGCTGGTGTGGCACTTTGTCCAACGCTTTTGCAAAATCTAGCAAGATGATATCTACTTGTGAGCCTTTTTTCCAATTTTGATGCTATTTCCTGGATGGTTACTATGAGTTGGGATTCGCATGATCGTTTTTTGCGGAATCCATGTTGAGCATTGGTGAGGATCTTGTTTTTGTCGAAATGGTCCATGATGTTGCTGTGGACTATATGCTCCAGTATCTTACATGTGATGGAGGTGAGGGAAACAGGTCTATAGTTGGAGGCTAGATGTCTCTCGTCCTTTTTAAATAATGGTACAATATTAGCATCTCTCCAGTCTTGTGGTACTTCTCCTGAGTCAATCGATGTTTGGAATATGTCTGTCAAGATTGGAGCTAGTTGGTTTGCCGCTGATTTTAAAATAAACGATGGAATTGAGTCTGGACCAGTTGCTTTGTGTATGTTCTGATTTTTCAATAGTTTGGTTACTCCTTTACAGTTGATGTTTATGTCAGATATTTTTTGGTATGGACTATTTCCTTTATTTGGGAAGTTATTGTGGTTTTCTTTTGTGAACACTGATTTGAATTGTTCATTCAATATTTCCGCTTTGCTCTTGTTATCACTTTGCAGGAACCCCATTTTGTTTTTCAATGGGGCAACTCCAGTCCATTCTTGACCCTTGCTCTTGATAAATGACCAGAATTTTTTGGAATTTTCTTTGTAGTCAGTGCTGACGTCTTCCATATACTTTTTATTTGCTTGTCTTACTTCATATTGAACTTCTTGCTTGATTCGTTTATATCTATCAATATCTCTTTTCTTCTTGGTTTTTCTAGCTTTCTTATGAGCTTTTTGCTTCCGGTTGATCTTTCGCCTGATGGTTGTATTGATCGAAGGATGTGTGTATCGCCCTTGTGACATTTTCGAAGGTACTCTTTTATCAATGGTGTTTTGGATTGCGTCTTTCAAAGCGTGCCAAAGTGATTCAATGTCTCTCTTTCCGATGTTTCGAAATGTGTTTCCAAATGATTCTAGATCTTCCTTTATCTTGTAAATATCTGCTTTTTTCATAGATATATTTTACGTCTCACTGGTTTTGGCTTGAATGGTTTGCAAGCAATGTCCAGTAGCACGATGTCGTGATCGCTGTTTCCTATCGATGGGAGTGGTTTACATCTGAGTTTGTAAGCAGGATGTGATAGGAGCATTAAATCCAAGGTGTTATCTTTTCTTGTAGGAAAATCGACTATCTGCTCTAAACCATTGTCAGCTACAATTTCAAGGAATGTTTGGTTGGTTTTGATTGGATATTGTCTATTTATGATGGTTTGTTCTTCCCAGTTGATATCGGGTAGATTGAAGTCTCCTCCAATTACAAAGATGTCTCTGCTGTGTTTTTCTTTGATGGTGCTTATTTCTTCTTTGACCTTGTTTAGGTAGTCTTCATCTGTTTTATCAGGAGGGCGGTAGAATGCACCTACAAGCATTTTTGTCTTTCCTTCTAGGCTAACACTTCCCGTTATCAGTTCTATGTCTTTGCTTTTTGTGATGTTTCCTAGTTGAAGATGTTTTTTGGCCGCTATTAATACTCCTCCATGAGGATCTTTTGGGCGGTCTCTGCGTTCTATATCATATAGATAGTAGTCAGGGAATATTTCGCTTGATCTAAAAGTTGGATCAAGCCACGTTTCTGTCCCAATTATGATATCTGGGTCTGTAGATTCTATGATTGTTTCGAGGAGTTTTCCCTTTTTCCTCAAGCTTTGGACGTTGATGTTGAGTATTCTGACTTGTTTCTTATGGGTTGGTTTGGCTTTTGTAGGTTTTGGTGATGACGTCATGATAGGTGCGTCTGAGCTACATGATGTTGCATTGAAAGAGGGAGAATTGATGCTTGATCCTGATGTTGATGGAATTGATACCTCACTTATGCTATCTACCAATAAGGGATTGGTTGAAATATCCACTGATGAGTTCTGGCTGTCCCCGTTGCACGGTACTGTATATAATATTGTGGAAGAATTATTTGGCGTGAGACATGATGGACAAGTCCATGTTTTTTCGCTGTTTCCTAATTTGCTGAACTCTGTTGTAGACATACCAATACATTGCCTGTGTGTCCACTTATCACAGTCATCACAGGCTATGGAATTAGTTTTACATGCTTTTTGACATATAGTGCATGGAAATCTTGGTCGTCTTGGTCCAGGGTTTGGTTCTATGCCACTCAATAGAAGTAGGATAAGTTGTTGTTTGCTCCTGTCTTTGATGGTTAACTTCTTACATGAGTTTGGGTTGTTTCTTAGCCAATAGTATATATTAATAGATGGTGTGATAGGGTCTTGGAGTTGTTCACATAGATATATATTTATTCCATGTATTACCTTTTCCTTGGGTATGTAGTGTTCACTTGGTTGGGTGTATGTGGTATATGGTGACAATGAGAAGCTTCCATTTTGTTGTTGGGTCCAAGTTGCAAGAGCAAGAATGAATGTTGTGAAGTAGAACATCTTTTATTCTAGGTACTGAGTTACTAAGTACTTTCTGGTTATGAATGGTTGTTATTATATCTAAGAGTGTCTATGAGTCTGAAAAAGAACGTCAATGAAGATAGTGCATTGTTTCTATGCGTAGTAGTAAAACCTGATAAGATCAAACTCACCTAAAAGTTTCATCACTCGTCTTTTTAATGCACTGTCTCTGTTGTGTCTTCTCAAGATGTCAGAATAACGAGCTTAGTTCGTCTTGCTCCACTCTTATCTGTACGATTTCAGATTCTTGGATGATGTCAAAGCACTCTGTGTAGGTGTCAAGTAGAATATGTTTGGTAATGGCTAGACTTAGTAAGCGTCCTGGATGTATCCCGTCTTTGCTGTTGATTGATAGGTTCACCGATTTGCGTGTTTTGCCGCCTATGAATTTTTTGCATGTAACTTGTAATTATCATTTTCTCACTTTTGAGATAGACCAGTTCCTATTTTTAGCGATGTGAGATTATCTTATCTTGCAGTAGTGCAAGACAAAAAAAATCACGTGCGTTTTACCGGAAAATACATGCTGTACAGTTTATGTCAACTGCCCCCAGTTCTCCATGCTTCACCAATAAAACCACGATTCTATTACATAAGTATTTTTAAATTAATGTATGTATACTATTCTGCTAGCTAATAATTTAACTATCGTGCACCTTTCATGTTTCACGGTGTATGACTTTCAAGTCAATGTTTGTTTACTTTGAGTAAATAATAGAGTGCTCTCCCTTGTTAGTAACTATATATATATATAGCTAACGTACCCCCCTTTGACCAAATTCAAATATTTTTCCACAACCACAGGTGTAGTGTTGAGTTACATTTATCATATATTTATTAAATACATTGTATTTTATTATGAAATACATTTAAAATACTGCCAAGACATGGATGCATATGAATAAATTGACTATTTACTTCAGCAATGGAAACAAAATTTGCGGGAAAACGCTCGATCGGGGATGTAAACAAAACAATTAGGTAACAGCTGATAAAAGTGAGAAATAAAATCAAACACCGGCAAAACGTGCAAGACAGGGAAATCTTGCACTTTTGCTGGTGTTAGATTCTATATATCTTGGATGGGTTCTTACATGGAAATATTTGAAGCAAGGGTTTTGGGGGGAAATCTTAGTTTTTAGCTCACCTTACCTGAAGGGTCATGTGGGCTATTGCCATCACTTGGCGTCTGTCGTCCGTCCATCCGTAAACATTTCAATCTTCTTCTAGAGAATCACTGAAGCAAATGTGGCAGGAATATTCATTTGCATGGTCTAACCAAGTGTTGTTACTTTCGTTACGATCGGTTATCCAACATGGCTGCCAGGGGCCATAAAAGCCTCTGATTGGCTGAAATTTTTAAAGATGTTCTCCGATACTACATGGAGGATGGAATTGAAAATTGTCATGAATGATCATTGCAAGTTGCTAACCAAGAGTTGTTACTTTTTGGACCGATTGAAAATCCAAGATGGCCGCCTGCGGGGGACATAATTTAACATTACGACCCTTTGGGAAATATGTAAAACAAACTTCTTCTCAAGAACCACTGAATGGATTGATTTCAAATTTTAACTGCAGCTTCGGGTTTTTCTGTGAAAATTTTCTTTCACCCGATTTTTACCGATTATGCAAATTAGGCATATTTTAATAAAAGATCACATTTAAATCTTCTTCTCTGAAACTGCTGAACCAAATTAAACCAAATTTGGCTGGGATAGTCTTTGGATAGTCTCATTTCAAAATTAAGTCCGACAGCTCCGCCCTCCATTTAAGATGGCTGCAGTTACTAAAAATAGAAATTTCTTCAATTGTTCATTGCTCCTTTATTATAAATCAAAATGAGCCCCAATTTTAGCTGCAGCTACATGACTATGAGTAGATTAACATATATATATATATATATACTGGGTTTTTCTATGAAAGTTTTCTTTCAACCGATTTATACCGATTATGCAAATTAGATATATTTTGATGAAAGATCACATTTAAATCTTCTCCTCTGAAACCGCTGAACCAAATTAAAGCAAATTTGGCTGGGATGATCCTTGGGTGGTCCCCTTTCAATATTGTATCTGCCAGTCCAGCCCACCATTCAAATTGGCTGCTGTTACTAAAAATAGATATTTCTTTTGCTCAGAAATGAGTTGAAATGATCTTTGGGTGGCCCACTTTCAAAATTATGTGTAGCACCCCCATTTTCTATCAACTTTATATATCAAATTGAAAACCAGGTGAGCGATTACAGACTCCTGGGAGCTCTAGTCGGTTTAAAAAGCACAAATTTTGAGAATTGTGTCTTGTTTACGCGATAACTGCAGTAAACATGGATGCGTATGGCTTGTAATTATCATTATCTAGGATGGGTTCTTACATGGAAATATTTGAAGCAAGCGTTTGGGGGGAAATCTTAGTTTTTGGTTGAAAAATTACAGATTTTGAGAATTGTGTCTTGTTTACGTGTTAACTTACGTGATCTAAATAAAGTATGTTATACATTAAGACTGCTTTCTATATATATATATAAAACTAATTATTATGCAAGTGCGGGTAGATACGTCGCGCATTTATGCTCTAGGCTGTTCTTTTATTTTGTTGTAAATCACGTTACGTAGACTGCTTGATAAAGGAATTAGGTACATGGTGTATTGACAATTCACTTGACAGCCTTACATATAACCAGACGACCCTTACATAAGAGGAAATGCTGGACAGTCAATGGTATGCGTGTGTGTTCCTTTGGAATTTCAACCAAAGATAAAGAACTGGAGCTGTCATCACTCTACTGAATTCCTAAATTATACAAATGTCCTCCCTACAAACAACGTTATATTGCTAAAGGCACCACGAAACCTCTTTCAAAATTATTAGCATAAATGTATATACCATAAGTGGTCAAAAGCGAGATTCACTGAGGCACAGTTAATTATTATACTGTGACATTAGCTATTTTAGGGGTGGTGTTGAATCAGATTTAGATTCTGGAGAACTCTAAAGATCTGTTAGAGTATAGAGTACATGTATATACAATCCAGGTCCTTCTCTTCCTGCGATACCATTAACATATTTGACTTCTCTACCTTCTACACAACTATTCTCCACTCAAAGCTGATAGAGACATTAAAGGAGTTGTGCTTCATAAAAAAGAATGACCATCGTAGACACAAATACCTTTTCCTAGGAAGGTGCAAAACAAACAAAAAACAACAACAACAAAAGAACACACTGATTCTACCAAAACATTAAACAGCAAAAAAAAACACTCTGATTCTACCAAAAAAATCTCTGAAACTGATATCATCAAAATGCTTGAGTTTTTGAATTGACAACTAATTTGTTATATTTGTTGGAGGTGCTTTTAAAAGTCCACATACCTATGAACCGACGTCTTCCTTTATTCGTATGAGGCAGAGTTCATACAAGAGCTTCTCAAGAAAAATGAAAATAAGCTGGCCCGATCCTTTAATTTCACGTTCCGCTATATAGACGATGACCTTTCACTAAATAATTCTATGCTTGGTGATTTCGTTGATCGCATCTATCCCATTTACCTTGAAATAAAGGATACCGCAGATACAGATAGAGCTGCTTCATATCTGGACATACACCTCGAAATTGAAATGAAGGGCTACTAAGAAAGAAATTCTACAACAAAAGAGATGATTTCAATTTTCACATTCTTTACTTTCTATTTATATGTAGCAACATTCCATTCCAGCAGCGGCTGCATATGGAATATATATCTCTCTCAGTTCATCCTATATTCCAGAGCTTGTGATTCCTATCAAGACTTCCTTGATAGAGGGTTTCTGCCAACAAGGAAGCTACTGAACCAATAGTTCCCATTGGTTAAGTTTAAGTGATCCCTTATGAACCAATAGTTCCCATTGGTTAAGTTTAAGTGATCCCTTCTGAACCAATAGTTCCCATTGGTTAAGTTTAGGTGATCCCTTCTGAACCAATAGTTCTCATTGGCTAAGTTTAAGTGATCCCTTCTGAACCATTAGTTCCCATTGGCTAATTAGTTTAAGTCATCCCTTCTGAACCAATAGTTCCCATTGGTTAAGTTTAAGTGATCCCTTCTGAACCAATAGTTCTCATTTGCCAAGTTTAAGTGATCACTTCTGAACCAATAGTTCCCATTGGCTAAGTATAAGCGATCCCTTCTGAACCAATAGTTCTCATTGACTAAGTTTAAGTGATCCCTTCTGAACCAATAGTTCCCATTGGTTAAGTTTAAGTGATCCCTTCTGAACCAATAGTTCCCATTGGTTAAGTTTAGGTGATCCCTTCTGAACCAATAGTTCTCATTGGCTAAGTTTAAGTGATCCCTTCTGAACCATTAGTTCCCATTGGCTAATTAGTTTAAGTCATCCCTTCTGAACCAATAGTTCCCATTGGCTAAGTTTAAGTCATTCCTGCTGAACCAATAGTTCTCATTGGCCAAGTTTAAGTGATCACTTCTGAACCAATAGTTCCCATTGGCTAAGTATAAGCGATCCCTTCTGAACCAATAGTTCTCATTGACTAAGTTTAAGCGATCCCTTCTGAACCAATAGTTCTCATTGGCTAAGTTTAAGTGATCCCTTCTGAACCAATAGTTCTCATTGGTTAAGTTTAAGTGATCCCTACTGAACCAATAGTTCCCATTGGCTAAGTTTAAGCAATCCCTTCTGAACCAATAGTTCTCATTGGCTAAGTTTAAGCGATCCCTTCTGAACCAATAGTTCTCATTGGCTAAGTTTAAGTCATCCCTTCTGAACCAATAGTTCTCATTGGCTAAGTTTAAGTGATCCCTTCTGAACCAATAGTTCTCATTGGCTAAGTTTAAGTGATCCCTACTGAACCAATAGTTCCCATTGGCTAAGTTTAAGTGATCCCTTCGAAAGTTTTACTGTCATCACCATGATTTACCACCGGGTTTGTAACTAGAGTAACACGACGGGTGCAATTAGTGGATCAGGAACTGCTCACCTTCCTGGAGCATCCCTGGTTTTCAGTGGGGTTCGTGGTGTTCGATCTTTAGTTTTTTGTGTATGTTTTGTAGATCACTGTTTGTTCTTTTTCTTTCACCATTGTGTTGCCCATCCTTCCATTTACGGATTCTAATTACACCTTTGGTATCTACAAACTTTGCTTCGATGTCTCAGATACGACTTAGAATAGGGAATATCCAAGGAATATTCCGACCAAGCTTGGCTGAGTAGTTTCAGAAAGTAAATTGTTTATTGATTATTTGCATATAATATAAGTAAGCCTTATTTCCATAATAGGAAAAAAAGACAAAACCCGGAATGACAGTCTTATGCCATAATAAGATAGTAAAATAGTTGTGTTCGTATAACCAGAGGCTTATTAAGAATGTATCACTAACCTGATTATCATTAATATTTTTATAGTTTCAAAGAACTAGAGGCTCCCAGGAGCCTGTAATCGCTCACCTGGTTTTCAAATTTACATCTAAAGTTAATAGAAAATGGGGGTGTTACACATAATTTTGAAAGTGGGCCACAGAAATATTATTTCAACTCAAATTTCTGA
The DNA here is from genome assembly GCA_002080005.1 of Gigantidas platifrons. NCBI lineage: Eukaryota > Metazoa > Mollusca > Bivalvia > Mytilida > Modiolidae > Gigantidas > Gigantidas platifrons. The sequence continues at coordinate 63,003 of MJUT01035815.1, forward strand.
GCAAAAGATATAGATGTGATTTTTATCTCATAATATTCCTAAATGGAATAAACTGGCTGAGCAAATCTCATAGAAAAACCCAGAATATATGTTAAACTACTCATTGCCATGTAGCTGCAGTTAAAATATGAGCTCATTTTGATTTATACTCAAGCAGCAATGGACAATTGAAGAAATTGCTATTTTTTGTAACAGCAGCCATCTTGAATGGAGGGCGGGGCTGTCGGACACAATTTTGAAAAGGACCCACCCAGGGAACATCCCTGCCAGGTTTGGTTTAATTTGGTTCAGAGGTTTTAGAGGAGGCGATTTAAATGTGATCCTTTATCAAAATATGCCTAATTTGCATAATTGGTATAAATCGGCTGAAAGAAAAGTTTCACAGAAAAACCAAGAATATATGTTAAACTACTCCTTGCCATGAGGCTGCAGTTAAAATTTGAGCTCATTTTGACTTATACTAAAGCAGCAATGGAGAAATACAATTTCATCCCCCCTTTTTCTATTTCAAAATATGCCTAATTTGCATAATCGGTATAAATCAGCTGACAGAAAAAATTCACAGACTAAAATGGAATATAAGTTAAATCACTCCTTCCCATTTAGCTGCAGTTAAAATTTGAGCTAATTTTGACTTACACTAAAGCAGCAAGGGACAATTCAAATTTCATCCCCCCTTTTTTCTACTTCAAAATATGCCTAATTTGCATAATCGGAATGAATCGGCTGACAGAAAAAAATTGAGTATATGTTAAACTACTCCTTCCCATGTAGCTGCAGTTAAAATTTGAGCTCATTTTGACTTATAGTAAAGCAGCAATAGACAATTGAAGAAATTTCTATTTTTAGTAACAGCAGCCATCTTGAATGGAGGGAGGGGATGTCGGACACAATTTTGAAAGGGACCCAACCTACCAGGTTTGGTTTAATTTGATTCAGCGGTTTCAAAGAAGATTTAAATGTGATCATTTATCAAAGTATGCCCAATTTGCATAATCGGTATAAATCGGCCGACAGAAAAATTTCACAGAAAAGCCCGGAATATAGGTTAAACTACTCATTGCCATGTGGCTGCAGTTAAAATTTGAGCTCATTTTGCCTTATACTAAAGCAGCAATGGACAATTGAAGAAATATCTATTTTTAATAACAGCAGCCATCTTGAATGGAGGGCGGGGCTGTCGGACACAATTTTGAAAAGGACCCACCCAGGGAACATCCCTGTCAGGTTTGGTTTAATTTGGTTCAGAGGTTTTAGAGGAGGCGATTTAAATGTGATCTTTTATCAAAATATGCCTAATTTGCATAATTGGTATAAATCGGCTGAAAGAAAAGTTTCACAGAAAAACCCAGAATATATGTTAAACTACTCCTTGCCATGTAGCTGCAGTTAAAATTTGAGCTCATTTTGACTTATACTAAAGCAGCAATGGATAAATACAATTTCATCCCCCCTTTTCTATTTCAAAATATGCCTAATTTGCATAATCGGTATAAATCAGCTGACTGAAAAAATTCACAGACTAAGATAAAATATAAGTTAAACTACTCCTTCCCATTTAGCTGCAGTTAAAATTTGAGCTCATTTTGACTTACACTAAAGCAGCAAGAGACAATTCAAATTTCATCCCCCCTTTTTTCTATTTCAAAATATGCCTAATTTGCATAATCGGAATGAATCGGCTGACAGAAAAAATTGGAGTATATGTTAAACTACTCCTTCCCATGTAGCTGCAGCTAAAATTTGACCTCATTTTGACTTATTCCAAAGCAGCAATGGACATTAAAAGAAATTTCCATTTTTAGCAACAGCAGCCATCGTGAATGGAGGGCGGGTCTGTCGGGCACAATTTTGAAAGGAACCCACCCAGGGATCATTCCTGCCTGGTTTGGTTTAATTTGGTTCAGTGGTTTCAGAGAAGATTTAAATGTGATCTTTTATCAAATTATGCCCAATTTGCATAATCGGTATAAATCGGCCGACAGAAAAATTTCACAGAAAAGCCCGGAATATATGTTAAACTACTCATTGCCATGTGGCTGCAGTTAAAATTTGAGCTCATTTTGCCTTATACTAAAGCAGCAATGGACAATTGAAGAAATATCTATTTTTAATAACAGCAGCCATCTTGAATGGAGGGCGGGGCTGTCGGACACAATTTTGAAAGGGACCCACCCAGGGACCATCCCTGCCAGGTTTGGCTTAATTTGGTTCAGCGTTTCAGAGGAGAAGATTTAAATGTGATCTTTTATCAAAATATGCCCAATTTGCATAATCGGTATATTAAATCGGCTGAAAGAAAAATTTGGAGTATATCTTGAACTACTCATTCCCATGTAGCTGCAGTTAAAATTTGAGCTCATTTTGACTTATACTAAAGCAGTAATGGACAATTGAAGAAATTTCTATTTTTAGTAACAGCAGACATCTTGAATGGAGGGTGGGGCTGTTGGACAAAATTTTGAAAGGGACCCCCAAGGGGCCATCCCTGCCAGGTTTGGTTTAATTTGGTTTAGCAGTTTCAGTGGAGAAGATTTAAATGTGATCTTTTATCAAAATATGCCTAATTTGCATAATCGGTATGAATCGGCTGACAGAAAAAATTGGAATATATGTTAAACTACTCCTTCCCATTTAGCTGCAGTTAAAATTTGAGCTAATTTTGACTTACACTAAAGCAGCAAGGGACAATTCAAATTTCATCCCCCCTTTTTTCCACTTCAAAATATGCCTAATTTGCATAATCGGAATGAATCGGCTGACAGAAAAAATTGGAGTATATGTTAAACTACTCCTTCCCATGTAGCTGCAGCTAAAATTTGAGCTCATTTTGACTTATTCCAAAGCAGCAATGGACATTAAAAGAAATTTCTATTTTTAGTAACAGCAACCATCGTGAATGGAGGGCGGGGCTGTCGGGCACAATTTTGAAAGGAACCCACCCAGGGATCATTCCTGCCTGGTTTGGTTTAATTTGGTTCAGCGGTTTCAGAGAAGATTTAAATGTGATCTTTTATCAAATTATGTCTAATTTGCATACTCGGTTAAATCGGCTGCCAGACAAATTTCACAGAAAAGCCCGGAATGTATGTTAAAGTACTCATTGCCATGTGGCTGCAGTTAAAATTTGAGTTCATTTTGACTTATACTAAAGCAGCAATGGACAATTGAAGAAATTTCTATTTTTAGTAACAGCAGCCATCTTGAATGGAGTGAGGGGCTGTCGGACATAATTTTGAAAGGGACCCACCCTGCCAGGTTTGGTTTAATTTGATTCAGCGGTTTCAAAGAAGATTTAAATATGATCTTTTATCAAATTATGCCAAATTTGCATAATCGGTATAAATCGGCCGACAGAAAAATTTCACAGAAAAGCCCGGAATATATGTTAAACTACTCATTGCCATGTGGCTACAGTTAAAATTTGAGCTCATTTTGCCTTATACTAAAGCAGCAATGGACAATTGAAGAAATATCTATTTTTAATAACAGCAGCCATCTTGAATGGAGGGCGGGGCTGTCGGACACAATTTTGAAAGGGACCCACCCAGGGACCATCACTGCCAGGTTTGGCTTAATTTGGTTCAGCGTTTCAGAGGAGAAGATTTAAATGTGATCTTTTATCAAAATATGCCTAATTTGCATAATCGGTATAAATCGAATGAAAGAAAAATTTCATAGAAAAACCAGGAATATATGTTAAACTACTCCTTGCCATGTAGCTGCAGTTAAAATTTGAGCTCATTTTGAATTACACTAAAGCAGCAAGGGACAATTCGAATTTCATCACCCCTTTTTCTTCTTCAAAATATGCCTAATTTGCATAATCGGTATGGATCGGCTGACAGAAAAAATTGGAGTATATGTTAAACTACTCCTTCCCATTTAGCTGCAGTTAAAATTTGAGCTAATTTTGACTTATTCCAAAGCAGCAATGGACATTAAAAGAAATTTCTATTTTTAGTAACAGCAGCCATCGTGAATGGAGGGCGGGACTGTCGGACACAATTTTGAAAGGAATCCACCCAGGGACCATCCCTGCCCGGTTTGGTTTAATTTGATTCAGCGGTTTCAGAGAAGATTTAAATGTGATCTTTTATCAAATTATGCCTAATTTGCATAATCGGTATAAATCGGCTGACAGAAAAATTTCACAGAAAAGACCGGAATATATGTTAAACTACCCATTGCCATGTGGCTGCAGTTAAATTTGAGCTCATTTTGACTTATACTAAAGCAGCAATGGACAATTGAAGAAATTTCTATTTTTAGTAACAGCAGCCATCTTGAATGGATGGAGGGGCTGTCGGACACAATTTTGAAAGGAACCCACCCAGGGAGCATCCCTGCCAGGTCTGGTTTAATTTGATTCAGCGGTTTCAGAGGAGATTTAAATGTGATCTTTTTTTCAAATTATGCCTAATTTGCATAATTGGTATAAATCGGCTGACAGAAACATTTCACAGAAAAGCCCTGAATATATGTTAAACTACTCATTGCCATGTAGCTGGAGTTAAAATTTGAGTTCATTTTGACTTATACTAAAGCAGCAATGGACAATTAAAGAAATTTCGATTTTTAGTAACAGCAGCCATCTTGAATGGAGGGCGGGGCTGTCAGACATAATTTTGAAAGGGACCCACCCACGGACCATCCCTGCCAGGTTTGGTTTAATTTGGTTCAGCGGTTTCAGAGGAGAAGATTTAAATGTGATCTTTTATTAAAATATGCCTAATTTGCATAATCGGTATAAATCAGCTGAAAGAAAAATTTCACAGAAAAACCCGGAATATATGTTAAACTACTATTTGCCATGTAACTACAGTTAAAATTTGAGCTCATTTTGACTTATACTAAAGCAGCAATGGACAATTAAAATTGCACCCCCCCTTTTTTCTATTTTTAGCTAGGCGGCCATCTTGGATGGAAGTCGGGATCATCGGACACAAATTTAGAAAGGTGCCATCCAAGGACCATTCCAGCAAAGTTTGGCTGCAATTGGCCCAGTGGTTTTTCAGAAGATTAAAATGTGAAAGCATACGACGTACGATGGACGGACGACGACGGATACCAAGTGATGGCAGAAGCTCACATGGCCTTTGGCTAGGTGAGCTGAAAAGCTTCCATTCATTTTCTCACATGGTTTTATGCTAAAACAACCATGTAGTGCGGAGGTGGCCATATTGGATTTCCGTTCCATGCAAACCGCTTCAGTGGTGCAATTGTTAGTCTGCTCGCCTCAAGTGCAGTAGATCGTGGGTACGAGCACCGATCTGGTCACACAAAAGAGTATAAGATTGGTATTTGTTGCTAATTAAGCACTCAGCATTACAATGACCATGCATGTATAGTTTTAGTTCAATTAGTTTGTCAGTTTGAACCCCGTTCACAGCGATGTGTACTCGATACAACATTATGTGATAAAGTTTGTCAGTGACTTTCGACAGGTCGGTGGTTTTCTCCGGGTACTCTGGTTTCCTCCACCAATAAAGCTTACCGCTGCGATATAGCTGGAATATTGTTGAAAGTGGCTTTAAACACAATGAACCAACTAGAGGGTCAGTGGGCTGAGCCTGTGTCGTTCACCTTTCCATCTGTTTTGAGGAATCTTTATTCAGACCTTTCCACAGGTGCTAAAACGAAGTACTGTGGTGGTGGCCATCTTGGATTTCTGATCTACATAAAAATAGGCGTCAGAGAAAACCAAAGAATAAAATTCTTTTTAAAGCAATATGCAATGGCCATTCATGCACAGTTTGAGTTCAATCATGTTTTTTTTTGCTTCTACAGAAAAGCTTTTATTCATTTTCCAATAGGGTCCTATGATAAAAACTGTCATGGTGACCATCTAGGTTTATTGATCGCCACTAAAACCCACATCTATCATAAAACAATCTAACACACATTTCTACAATATCATAATCAAATCATCCAGTGGCCTATGAAAGGAGGGTTTTTTTAAATACCACCAATCGAAGCACATTATTGATCACGACAGCCATTTTGAATTTCCAATCAGCACTAAAAATTCAAACTTTGTACAATACTACCTAATCAACATTCACATCAAGTGTGGTTCCAATGGGCCATTTAGTTTCGAAGAAGAATATTAACATGTGAAAATTTTACAGACAGCTACAACGGACACAATTTGATGACAATAGCTCAACCAACGTGTCAGGCGAGGTAAAATAAATTGATGGAAGAAGAAATGTTCTTCCAATGCATCAAACTTTATTTTTGACATGTGAGCCAATCAGAATCATATTTTAGTTTTGATTTGCATCAAACCAAACATTTGAAAAGTGAAAATGCAAATATTATTTGGTTCAATCTGTATCAGTGATTCTGATTAGAAAATCAAATTGTGAAAATACCATACATGACAAAGAGAGGTTAATGTGAGCGACAACTTCCATGACTCTTTAATATCAGGTTAGCTCAAGTGTTGACGACCATGGCGAACGGATGGACAGACGATAGGCGCCAAGTGATTAGGGAAATTACTACAGTTTTTCTCTAGGTGTGTAGAAATTGTAAAACTTTGGCGTGTGTTGTTCCTGAAGGATCGGGTTTACTTAAGAACCATCATTATAAATTTATGCACACAAGATCATAAAGGGATTAGGTGGTTAGGGTTATGATGTTTAACACTACTTTCAATAATATTTCAGTTATATTGTGGTGGTCAGTTTTATCGATGGGAGGGAACTGATGTGCCCGGACAAAACCATCTGACCTGTCGCAAGTCACTGACAAATTTTATCACAGAAAGCTGTATCGGAGAAACCGGAGTATTGATAAACCACCAACCTGTCTCTAAAACTTGATAACATAAACATAATAAAGTTATATCGAGTACACCTCGCCATAAGTGGGAATCAAACTCGCAACTTTAGTGGTGATAGGCACTGATTTAATATCAAACTATCATAGTGATCTCAGTCATGATAATGTCTTGTAAAATGTAATTTCCCTCATTTTATTTATAAGACAAAATATGAGGTTATGTTGTTAAGGATGAACATTATATGGAACATCAAGTATCTTATGTCGAAGTGTACTCGAAACAGCATTATGTGATAAAGTTTGTCAGTGACTTGTGGTAGATTGGTGGTTTTCTCTGGGAACTCCGGTTTCCGCCACCAATAAAACTGATCGCAATGATATAACTGAAATAGATTTTTTATTTTTATTTAATTTTACATGATATGTCTTATGTATTGGACTAATAATAAATGTGTATTTGATATGCAGTAAATAGAGACATTGTACATGTTATACTTTATATTTAATTTTTATGTATTAAATCTTATATATATAAAAACATGTTATTCAAATTTTGTAAATGGTCCAACTGTTGTAAATACAATGTAGTCCAAATGTTGTAAATAATTCCAATGTTTTAGGCAATTCAAATGTTGTAAATGGTCCGAAAATGTTGCAAATTGTCCTAATGTTCATATATATTGCTCCAAATATTGTTAATAGTCCATGTAAATCAGCGGAATGTTGTAAATGGCCCAAAATCCTAGAAAGAAGCAGAATCGATACCCCTTGCGGATAAATGCACAAATACATGACCGCTCACTTTCCTGGCTTGGTACAAGAACATCAATGTAAATTAGCAAAATGTCACAATCTTCA
>MJUT01035815.1:76872-92346 GCA_002080005.1 Gigantidas platifrons
GGTCGCACCCAGCGCCCCCCCCTAAAATTGGAAAAAAAGATATTTTGTGTAAAATCATGATTTTTTTTAAAGTGCGCCCCCTAACTTGAAATTCTGGATCCGCCCCTGCCTATGGACCACTCACGATGAGCATAATGCTCATAGTGAGCTGCTACACTGGTTTCTTTAACGTGCGAATAGGGTAGCAATCTCTCAACACGGGACCTCGGTTTTATTTACGTCTCATCCGAAGGACGGGTTGGTTGTCAATTTATACATCCCGCACAACCGACGGACGTCCCGTCAAGCCGAAGAAGCTCTCGGTCCCTTTTCTATACCCCGGGGTTGACCCAATTTAAAGGACTAGTGCCTCTGGGACGGAGAAACCTGGTGCCTATTCTACCCCCGGCACATCCTCTGGTAGGGGGTTCGTACATTGATAGTAGGGTTAAAATTAATCTTAGTACCGCACATTGATAGTAGGGTTAACATTATTGATAACGAAAGGCCGCGCCGGGAGGAAGTCCCTGTGATCCACGTGGACGTCTGCATGCGAACAACACAAGTCAATAGTCCTATAACATACGATTTCACATTCCATGTTCATATTTTACGTTTTCATTGGTATTTGTTTTTTCATATTTTATTTCATGCGGAGACAACAAATAGAAAACAGTAAATTTCGCCACCCGAGGTATTATGTGATAGGACTACACAGTCAAATGATGTTTTGTTGTGTTCCAGAGAGATAAATTCGTATAAAATGCATTGCACAAACACGCAAGAATGTTATTCTTAACTGTTTTCAGCAAAATGTCGTTAATTGCATATAAAATGAAAAAAAATTAACAAAATTTTACCAAATTTTACCAATCCATATTTCACGTCTGCTTCTTTTAATGGAAATTTGAAAAAGGAAACGTTAATCGCGAGACATCACGTCTCAGACGTGTGCAAAAGTGATTTTGGTCACGTAGGCCATTCCTTAATGAGGAACGTACAAAGGAGGATAACTCTTGCGGCTCTATTCTTCTTCTTCTTTTCTTATTCAAACTCATTAAATCTTATTACATTAATTATCAAGATTATGTGTGTACATTGAATACAAATTATGAAAAAAAAATTGCTTAGGGACCGACCATTTAACTTGGGTATCGTTTTTTGATTCGTTGAGAAAAAAAAATTCGGACAACATGAGAGTAAGAATATTTATTTTTTTTTGTCGCGCACATCGCGATTTTTTTTCCTAGAATTTAGCATTAGGTTATATGACAAAAATTCCGAATCAGATTATTTTTTTTCCTCCACCGAAATCAGAATAATTTTTCCAGTAACATTGGGAATCAGAATATTTTTTTAGGAAAAAAAAAACATACCACAGGCACTTGTTGCTATCAATGGGGGGTCGACTCAATGTATTTATTATACATTGATAGTCTACACCCCCCCCCCCCATTGATAGAAACAAGTGCCTGTGAAACATACCCCTGGAAGTTAAATGGTGCGTCCCTTAAACTTTAACTACAAATGATACAAATACCAACAGAGGTGTGATGATTTTTTTTTTCAAGGAGAACTAATTTTCTTATTTATTATATCAATTAGCTTACATAGTTTGTGAATAATTTCAGGTTTCTTTTTGTTAAGGCAGTGGCTCCGCGTCCCCGCATGCGGGGACGGGGAGCCTCTAGAGGCTACGAGTCCCCGCATCCGGTTGTACGCAATTACGGATTTTTACGAAATTAATTGTAATAACAATCCAATATTCAAGAAACAGTGTAAAGAAATCAACAGTCGCGTAAAAAAGACAACGCAAAGGACATAAACAAAGTAATGAACTGGACCAGAAGAGACTTTTAGAAAATACAGTACAGTACAAAACAACTAAATAAACGTTAAATGTAAAACAAGTCAAGTTAATATTTAAAATCAGAAATAGCAACAGATCAACATTTAAAACATTTCAGAAGTTTAAAATGTCCAAGTGAAAACCACTTTAATGTTAAGAGCACCGACAACATAATTTAATAGTAAGAAATAATAGGTACGTTAAAAGGACGACATTTCTCATGATTAAAGACAACATTTACACAACGAATACGATTTTTTGGGGAATTTTTTCAACCCATCGCATTTCATGTGTTGCAAGTCCAGACAACCATCACATGCTAAGCTGTCCTCTGTGTGCACATTTTTCTTGCAAGTGTAGCATACATACTCCATGCTATCTTTTAGTGCATGTTATCTTTTAGTGAGGTCAATTGATTTTTCAGAAAGTCCCACGAATCCTTTTCAAAGTACTTTCTTATTCGTTGGATGTTGACATTTTCGTCAAGTAATTTATATGATAGATCGACTGTTCTTATAGGCTCGATATGGATTTTTCGTTGAGATTATGTGTGTACATTGAATACAAATTATGAAAAAAAAAATTGCTTAGGGACCGACCATTTAACTTGGGTATCGTTTTTTGATTCGTTGAGAAAAAATATTTCGGACAACATGAGAGTTAGAATATTTATTTTTTTTGTCGCGCGGATCGCGAATTTTTTTCCTAGAATTTAGCATTAGGTTATATGACAAAAATTCCGAATCAGATTATTTTTTTTCCCCCACCGAAATCAGAATAATTTTTCCAGTAACATTGGGAATCAGAATATTTTTTTAGGAAAAAAAAACATACCACAGGCACTTGTTGCTATCAATGGGGGGTCGACTCAATGTATTTATTATACATTGATAGTCTACACCCCCCATTGATAGAAACAAGTGCCTGTGAAACATACCCCTGGAAGTTAAATGGTGCGTCCCTTAAACTTTAACTACAAATGATACAAATACCAACAGAGGTGTGATGATTTTTTTTTTCAAGGAGAACAAATTTTCTTATTTATTATATCAATTAGCTTACATAGTTTGTGAATAATTTCAGGTTTCTTTTTGTTAAGGCAGTGGCTCCGCGTCCCCGCATGCGGGGACGGGGAGCCTCTAGAGGCTACGAGTCCCCGCATCCGGTTGTACGCAATTACGGATTTTTACGAAATTAATTGTAATAACAATCCAATATTCAAGAAACAGTGTAAAGAAATCGACAGTCGCGTAAAAAAGACAACGCAAAGGACATAAACAAAGTAATGAACTGGACCAGAAGAGACTTTCAGAAAATACAGTACAGTACAAAACAACTAAATAAACGTTAAATGTAAAACAAGTCAAGTTAATATTTAAAATCAGAAATAGCAACAGATCAACATTTAAAACATTTCAGAAGTTTAAAATGTCCAAGTGAAAACCACTTTAATGTTAAGAGCACCGACAACACAATTTAATAGTAAGAAATAATAGGTACGTTAAAAGGACGACATTTCTCATGATTAAAGACAACATTTACACAACGAATATGATTTTTTTGGGAATTTTTTCAAACCAGCGCATTTCATGTGTTGCAAGTCCAGACAACCATCACATGCTAAGCTGTCCTCTGTGTGCAAATTTTTCTTGCAAGTGTAGCATAAATACTCCATGCTATCTTTTAGTGCATGTTATCTTTTAATGAGGCCAATTGATTTTTCAGAAAGTCCCACGAATCCTTTTCAAAGTACTTTCTTATTCGTTGGATGTTGACATTTTCGTCAAGTAATTTATATAATAGATCGACTGTTCTTATAGGCTCGATATGGATTTTTCTTTGAGATTCCATTGTCGTTTTAACCATCTCTTCAGGAACTATCCACGACAGCATTGCTACAAACAGTAATGTTTGAAATTTCTGACCAACATATAGTCATCCATTTTGTTGAGATTAATTAATCTTTTTAATGTTCAATTGACAACAGTTCATAGCCCCTGGTGTGAACCGATTAGTTACGGGAGATTCCGATTTTATTATAAATTTCGTATTTTTCCGGTAAGATCCGTAATTTCGTACAACAACCGGATGCGGAGACGCGGAGCCACTGCCTTTTTGTTAAATAATGATGACAGTTTTAATGCGCTTCGTCTGTTGAAAAGTATTTTTGGATTTATAATTTTTCTTTCAGCTACAAAATCTTGACACTGTAATACATAATGAAATTCGTCACCAATCTCGCAAGATTGACATAGCTGACACATGGTGCGTTCACAGTCCTTCCATCGTTACCCAATGGTAATTTTATTTACCATTGGTATGACATTGGTAGCAGTATTTACCATTGATAGAATCCAATGGTAGCCATTCTTGCAGGCAAACCACAGTGCCGTAAGTTTTACCAACGCGGGAAAATTACATTTCCAAAATGGCGGAAGGAAAGATAGTCGAGCTTTAGTTTTTATGTAAGTTATATTCTGTGTTTCGTTTGTATTTTTAGTCTCTCTCTTTCCCTTGTACATGTTGTATGAATGCTGTCTTATCATGAGAAACTTCTTATGCTTTTTTATATATATTTGCATCTATTTAAACGATTATCAAGAGATGTACAACATACATCATATATAGAACGATCATTTTAAAGGGTATTTTTGTTTCTATTGCAGCGACAACATGACATACTTATGTGTATATTGCACCGAGAAACTTTCAACTTTTTCTTTAATTGTTCAACATTTGATGGAACAGCATCATGACAAGGAAATTTAATTTAAACTGTCAGAAGGGAAACTTTTAAGAACATTGAATTTTAAGATAATTCAGAACTATGTAGGGAACAAGGTCGCACAATAACTATAAATAAAGAAAGCGAGACGATACATGTTTCAAACCCAAATGTTGTACCAAAAGAAAACCCTTTAAAAAAAGATTGTGAATGTTACTGATACCACTAACAAGGAAATCGATGCTTCAACAAGTTCTGATTCCGAAAATGAAAGTTTTGAAATCACAAGAATTGATACCAATGAATCTTCCTATCAAGATATTGTGTCTTCATTACCAGAAGTTATACAGATATTAAAAGAAAATGGATGAGACAGAATACGTATCATTTAATAGACTGCTGGCCGAAGAAAAAGTTCCAATGGATAACATTGGCTTTTTACTGTTTTTAGATGTAGTTCGGTGGTTTAGTTTAGATGGCTATACTACGTCCATGAGATATTCCGAAGAAGTAAAGCTATTTTTGTGCACCGACTTACGTTTATTTGGTGGTCGATTTCTAAGATTCATGTGAGGACCTAAAAATAAGGGGCAGATTATTTTCGTGTGCAATTGTGGCTTAATAAGAAAAGTACTATAAATGTAGTTTCTGAGATTGTGAGTGAGTGATTTTTGTATAACGTCAAGTTAGCAATTTTCAGCTATATCATGGTGAGAATAAGTTACATTTGAAATGCTTTGCTGGATTTTGACAGTGCTATTTCGCAACAGACTGGGATTAGACATATTGCTCTACTGACACATCATCCTTGTTACAAGCCAACCATCTCTATTTTTATTAATTAATGATTTGTGCATAGCAGAGAAGAAACAAATCTCAATGGTACCTGTGGCCCTGAGATATTTAAAATTACATAAGAATAAAAATAAAATTTCTTTTCATTATCATGAAGTGTAATACATTGAATAGATTGTCTTTAAATAAAATATTCAGAAATATCACGTGAATTTTCTTTACATATTGAATGGTATAATATATATATATCAAATGGGGCCCGGGTGGCTCAATGAATTAGGTCGTTGGATCTAACAACACACACAAGCCTATTACCAATACGGCGTGGGTTCGCGCCCGGCTTTGTAAATTACAAAAAAGGTGGCACTCGACTCGCAGCTGCAAGTGATAAAGTTTACCAGTTGCTTGCCCATGGTCGGTGGTTCTCTCCGGGTACTCCGGCTTCCTCCACCACTAAAACTGGTCGCCATGATATAGCTGAAATATTGTTGAAAATGGCGTTAAAACACCAAAAATAAAAACAAAATCATATACGGTATATCACGGGTGGTTTGCTAAGTCACACGCGCGGATATGCAGTTGTACAATTTTATAAAAAGGAAAACTAACAAAACCAAGTAGTTCACCGAAGGCCCCACATATCAGACTTCATTGTTAGCATACATTCATTGCGTGGAAACCCGTCAATTTTGCAAACACATCTGTCTGTACAGTTAAATGGGTTTTGTGTGAACGGTATCCTTGCCCGGAAATCCGCGTAATCCCAGTCAGTACCATATGAAAACGTGTCACAAAGGAAAATTCAGCAACAGAAATGTTGGTAGTAAGGATCAAGGAGCTCTAACAAAAATATATGCAAAATTCACGTCTATGCCATATGCGTGTAGCGAACAAGTACAGGTATACGTAGTTGCCAAATAGGAATTTGGTGAGCAGAGAAAATTGAAGATCGATCACAGAGTACAGGTATAAGCTTAACAATACAAAACATGATGCCAAATTTGAAAACGCTCAGATATGTAATTGCTAAGGCACAGACCATTTAAGGGGGAAGGGGCTATGTATTTTTCTAAACAAATTGTTTCTTGATTATGAAGTGAAAAACATATGTTTAAAAAAATAAAATATTTTGTTGCTGCAGTTTTCAGCACTGACAGTAATGCTAAATGCGCCCCCTCCCCCCACCCAAATATGTTTTTACGTGTTAAAAAAGATTATCCGTTGGCGAGAAAAAACTAATCCCTCCGCTTAAATGGATATTAAAGCTCATCTTGGTAATTTTTTTTTTTATCTCATGAAAACTTGCAATTGGTTCAATAAATGATATTTATGAAACATTAACACGGTTTTTATTAATGAAACTTGGTAAGTGACATAATTCTTTGATAATTCTGTCATATCTTGCGGTTTTTCCAATAATTGATTTTTTGCCTCCTGGACAACAATTAATTCCGACCCTTTTAAGTGATACTTTAACGATATTAGGGATTATATGGGCGTGCAAAGTATTTTTGGATGGTTTTTACAATTAAATTGAAAAGAAACAACCTTCGTCACGAGTTGAAAAAATATATGTTAAACGAACTTTAATATCCCTTTAAAGTTAAACGGTATAGCTGTCTAAGAAAAATGTTACAGAAATTAGAGTGGCGGAGGCATTATACACCCTTCATCGGAGTGGGAGTATCATTATGTTAATATATGAAAAGTCAAGGAAACAACAGCCCACCTCCCAAAGTGACAGGCCCATAAAAATAGACATCTAGAGGTCACCATATGATCTTCAATGAGGAATGTGATTTCCATTTCCCCTATTCCCTCATACTTGCGTGTGCATGTATATGTTGTGTGATCAATGAAAAATCTAAATTTTACACAAAAAATGCACAAAAGTCTGAGAAAAAAGGATACATCTCAGATAGAACATCCCGTTTTCAGGTTTTTCGTATGGCAATTCGCTGTACATAACATTTGCAAGCGCCGTACTGTCACATGGTTTCAGCTCTCAATTCGCTGTAAAACGCAATGAAAATATTTTGACTAAAACTCATCCAGAATAAGCTATTTCTACAACAATTTTGAATTGACACTAAGTTATAATGACCAATAGTTGCTACTTTTTCCATAAAATACGCGATATGCGTCCAAACAATGACGCTCGAGTCGATTTAAAGCGTCGCATGATTGCTTTGACAGGTACCAGATGCACTTATTTTGAGCTTAAAACGACGTATAAAACATTCTGCATGGTTATATATGCTGCGATTCATTGCTACATTTCTTACAAATTGGCATATAACTCCGCGACAACATAATACAAGTTTAAACAGGAATAAATTATGAAATTCGTATCTCGTGTGTGCGATCCGTCATTGTTCACCCGCTTGCCTGGTACACAATTTTCGGTGTCAATGATACACAGTGAGAGAGTTAAATTAATTTTGTTAACCACAAGCCGTGAGGCGAGTGGTTAAAATTTTAAATTTAGCTCTCGAGAGTGGAGAAATATCGTAACCCACATGTGTGACATGGGCAACTGAAGGAGAATTTCTTTCTTCCATTATTTAACACGAACTTTATTTCAAAAGCCGTCAAACGAGTGAAACGAGTGAAATGCGGGGAACGCACGAGACATTTTAATTCTCTAGAGAATTACAGATTATTCCACCATTGGTTCAGCGGGGTTAAAACGCTGTAATAATGGAAGAAATAAGAATTACAAATGCCTAATATGAGGAGACAGACTGAAATTCCTGACCGATAGTAAGAATATATTATTTCATAGATTTTAGTTTGTTTAATGGGTATATACGATTCCAAGTCCCCCTTTGACGCCAAATCTGCCAATGTTACTTGGCTGCTGCAAATGGCACCTTCCATATGATTTGGGTGGGAGAGGGGGGTTGACTGGGTGTCATTTCTATGTCCGCTTGGTAACGCTCGTTCGAGTTTGATATGGGGACGTATATATATTTTGCAAGGTCAAACCAGAGACCTAAACATGTATTGGGGGCCCGGGTGGCTCAATGAGTTAGGTCGCTGGATCTAACAACTCATACAAGCCTATCACCAATACGGCGTGGGTTCGCGCCCGGTTTTGTAAATTACAAAAAAGGGTGCACTTGACTCGCAAACGCATGTGATAAAGTTTACCAGTTGCTTGCCCATGGTCGGTGGTTCTCTCCGGGTACTCCGGCTTCCTCCACCACTAAAACTGGTCGCCATGATATAGCTGAAATATTGTTGAAAGTGGCGTTAAACACCAAAAATCAAATCAAATCATCTTAACGTGTATTAACCTCTGGCCAAACTGTGCACATCCATATTACTGTATGGGGTCTAAATCAGAGTAATTATTTTATTCTACACCCCCCACCCCCTACCCCACTCACACACATCCCACCCGAATATCAAATGGTCGGTGTATTATCTCACCGAAAGACTCCCAGCTCTCCTACAGGCCTTTGCACTTTCTTCTAAGCAGTTATGTCCTAAACGCTAGGTGCCTTTAGCTTAAAAATCACTTATGCTTCGTCTGTAGCATATTAGTATGGATATCGTGTGCACTTTAAAAGTGTTTATAAGTCATAAGTTAAGTCATAAGTTTATTGGTTCACCAATCAAGGGCCCACAGGGGACATATACAATATGAGCATATTAAAATATAATTGTTTTACAACATAAACAAAAAACAGCAATAATGTTTTCACCACTCGTTTAGAGCCAAGTGTATTGATCTCTGTAACAATTGAGGAGGAGATAAAATGCATCTTAAAATAAAGAATTAGTATGACTACTTGAAGCACCAAGGGCCCATGCCATTAGGATGAACTTATGGGCTATGCCAGTTTTGTGACTATATAATGTAGTAACAGTATCAAAAAGCCAACAATAAAAAATATTGATTACAAAATATCACAGTCTAGGAACCTGTACGCCTGAAATCTCTTATTGACGTGCTCTTCTGTAAACTGCATTACGGTTTCGGTGGAATTCGACATCTTACACTTTCACTGCAGATAAGTTTTTCTATGTTTTCATTAAATTCTAATAACCTGTATTCCAAAAACTTGATAGAATGCGTATGATTGATTGATGCAAGGACTGCATCTTTTCCTTTTTAATGTATTAGCCGTATAGCGTCATATTTCCCCTTTTAACAGGTTCTTTTGAACAAGGATAAAATAAAATTGTCCTGTTTGACCCTTTATCCTTGAATAATATTCGCGATACTTGTGTTGGTAATGTCAATAGATATGAACACAGTTTATGCAAAATTACAGATATGAATACCTCAGCATTGCTAAATAAATAGACATTTTAAAATACAAATTTAGCACGTCAATCAGGGTACAAACAGCTTTCAAACGCGACGTCAAACAGGCATACACACCTACAGCAAACAGCCGACAACACATTCAGTTTTTCAATCCAATTTTTCAGTATGAACAATTATGTTTTCTTTATCGCTTATTTGTAAAAAGAATGATTCTCACATCCAAAACTATCTATGCAAATACAGTCTAAATTGGAAGTCATTTAGGCATAAAAAAATGGATTTTTTTACCTTTTCTGGTAGTAAAAACAAACGTTTGATACTCCATTCTGAATTTGTTGCGTTATGTTATCCAAAGAAACTTTAGCGTCCGTTAGAGTAATGAATCATGTACATTCTGTATTTTTTTTTACACAGATACATTGTATCTGTCGATAATAAATTCCGAAAAACTTGCATGCCTTGAAAGCGTGCACGTGGGCGGTCGATTTCCACCGAAACGTAATGCGGTTTACAGAAGAGCACGTCAATAAGAGATGTATATGTTATCTGGATGTGAATTGATTGATACCGAAAATATCAGCCTGCCGAGCCAGAATATGAAGTTTGTTGGCGAGTGAGCGAAGCGAACGAGTCACAAACTTCATATTCTGTCGAGCAGGCTGATATTTGTCCGTATCAATTATATTCACATTCAGATGACATATTTATCATCCTTAATCAACCATAGACACGGATACATCTATATTTGTATTTTTCGCGGGAAAAATTACATGATTCAAAATATTCAAAATACGCTTCCCCAAAACCGTAGTTCATAAGTAGTTTGCAAAATATACCATTCATTTTTACAGGTTTATATAAAGGTTAAGATTGTTGGAATTTCCCTTTAATGGGGATATTCATTTTTTTTTTTATTACAAACATCAAAGTCACCCATTTTCATTAAAGGTTTTGCTTACCAATGCCGTCCCGGTTTAGAAAACATGACGGTCACAACCTCCTTTATGACGTAAAAAATTATGACGTCTGAGGAGAGGTTATCAAGAATTGTGTAAAGTACATTTTTGTAGGACGATGTTTGTTGATATTTCTAACGCGACAGTTCTTAATTTGATATATGTTTTAAAAAATAATGTTAACTAGCTAATGGTGTAGATCAATTTTATTTATTTTTGCCATCTTCACGGGAATTATCGTTTAAATGTTAGGAGAATTTTGTGATAACTCCTGCTGACTGTTCAGCTCACGCGAACTTTGATACGAGTTTTGTTTATGGAGCCAGCAGGTAGATATAGCCGGAGGGAAGGATGATAATTCAGGCGTACAGGTTCCTAGACTGTGATTATATTAAGATTCGTTCATTTCATAGGGTGGCCATCAAACAGGGAAAACCAAAGGACGGTGCCAGTTAACAGACCTGTGACCCAATATAATCACAAGTCTGAAAATCTTGTGCTCCCCGCAAGATGGCCAGCACGCGTACGTGGATTCATCATTCCATAATTCAAATTATCGAAAAAATTAAATAAACAAAGACAAAAATAAGATAAAGTATTTACATCATTATATAAGACTATACTATGCTAGCAACGCCGTTATAAGAGGATCCAGCACACTTACAGATGAGGGTGGTATTATTTGTTATTATAAAAGTT
This sequence comes from Gigantidas platifrons, assembly GCA_002080005.1. Classification (NCBI taxonomy): domain Eukaryota; kingdom Metazoa; phylum Mollusca; class Bivalvia; order Mytilida; family Modiolidae; genus Gigantidas; species Gigantidas platifrons. The sequence continues at coordinate 88,155 of MJUT01035815.1, forward strand.
GTGTTAATGTTAAACGTAGACAGAATTTAGAACACGGCGATTTAGGGAACAGTCATTATTTATCAGCCTAAGGGGTCGGATCAAATTTTGCCCAAAAATATGTTTTGTTGGCAACCCCCCCTCCCCAATCAATCTTAGAAACCACATAATGACCCCTCCCCTCCCATTTCCATAGGATACAGTTACAAATGCATGACCCCCACCCCCNCCCCCCATTTCCATAGGATACAGCTACAAAAGCATGACCCCCCTCCCCTCCTACCCCACCATATTGCTATTGAATATGCAGCCATTATATTTAAAAATAATTAATTGATGGGTATATGAGAATTAAGCTACAATATCAACAGCTGTAAGGAGGATCTTACAGCTACATATTTCAGGAATTCTCTTTGACAAACACATGTAAAAAGCAGTGATCGGGAAAGTCCAGCGCCATGCGCAATTTGCGCATTAAGCGTAAAAATGGCGCAGTGAAAGTAAAATGTAAGCGCCCGTGAGCCGCACAATAATTTTGCAAGGTTCGGTATCCATGGAACGATAGTCACCAGTCGTGCGATACACCAAATTGCAGTGAACCCCTTGAAAAATAGTAAACTCCATTGAATTATGCATAATCGTGTCGAAATCGGATCATTGAGAATGTTTTGCCTATTTATATATTTATCGGACTGTATCGTGGTTTTTCATTTGCTTAACGCTGAAGTAAATATAATTATGAAATGTCTAAATACCGGAAAAGAATAACAACCAATGATATGACTTTTTTTTCCAAATGTTACTCCAAATAAATGTTTGTAAATATGATTTTTGACAAATATGAATCAAATGAATGAAAATTTGTATAAAATCATCCCAAAATTCAATATGAAATTTTATTTTAACGGAAAATTCTATTTCTGAAAGTACGTGTCTGCGAGGGATTGTGCTAAATTACGAAACGAAATCGAAACGCAATGAACGAAACGAAACGAAACGCAACGAAATATACTAAAATGCGAAACGAAATGCAACGCAACGAAACGAAATTTACTATAATGCGAAACGAAATGAAATAAATGCAACGAAACGAAATATACTAAAGTGCGAAACGTATTAGAATGAAACGGAATTTAGCGAAACGCGATGAAATATTCCCTATAATTATCGTTCATCAGAAACAAGACAGTTCTCATTATTAATTAAAAACTCAGAATTCAATGTAATCTAGCAGCTAATAGTTACAGTGACAATACTCTGCGTTCGAAATTCTCTGATAGGCATCGGTTACGGTTCCATCCCAATACTAGTACCCGTAATTAACAGAGCAATGAACATGTTTCAAGTACTCTATATATTATCTGGCGTCAAAAGAAATTAAATATCGTAAGAAGCTGAGGATCATTTATTATAATGAAAACCCTGTCTCTTCACATGCAAACAAATAATGGGGTTTCCGCAAACATGGGTAGTGTCTATATTGTGGCCCCTGTTCAAAATAAAGCGGGCATGCATTTCATGGTGAATTTATCAGACCACGAAGTGCAATGTAATAATAATAAAAATCTAATTTATTAGTAATAATAGTTTTTTCGAAACCTTTTGTTTGATCAATTGACCAAAAGGAGCTTCTGTGCTAGTACTGGAAAATTCAATGCTGATTTCACAAAACGTACATCGTATTGATTTGATTGATTGATTTTTGTTCTTTAACGCCACTTTCAGCAGTATTTCAGCTATATCATGGCGACTCGTTTTAGTGGTGGAGGAAGACAGAGAGAACCACCGATCATGGGCAAGCAACTGGTAAGCTTTATCACTTGCGGTTGCGAGTCGAGTGCACCCTTTTTGTAATTTGTAATGTTTGCGAACCCACTCCATTTTGGTGATAGGCTTGTATGCGTTGTTAGAAAATACAACTACCCAATCCATTGAGCCATCCAGGTCCTGGAATAGAGTTTAAAATAGAACCCTTTTGAAACATGTTACAAAAGAACCAATACATAGATTGAACCAAAATTCCTGCACCCCCTTTTAAGGGTGTAAGACCAGACGCATAGGCCTCGAGGTCCGACTCTGGATATACTACAGAAGCCCTGACAAGAATATCTGGCTACCATTTTTACCTCATTTATTGAGAGTGCTCCTTATAGAAAGGACGATTCTACCTGGCATGATGGTCGTTGATGCATTTTTATTTTGTTTGTTTTGACGAATGGTTCATAAATCTTATACATTAAATTTTTGTCTTGATTGTTCATAAATCTTCTTATACATGATATCAGCACATTTTTGTATAAAATTTTGCTTAGAATTTTTCATCACTTCTCGTTCCATTCATGTTGTTCTTATTGGATTTTAGAATAGTTTCATTTCGTTTCGCATTTTATCATATTTCGTTGCTTTTCGTATTTTAGTATATTTCGTTTCGTTGCGTTTTGTTTCGCATTTTAGTATATATATATATTTCGTTGCGTTTCGTTTCGTTTCGTTCATTGCGCTTCGATTTCGTTTCGTAGTTTAGCGCAACCCGTCTGCGAGTTATTGTTTTCCGGTATTTAATTGAATTTTATAGAAAAATGCCTCCGAAAAAAAAAGCAGCGTCTGCCTTAGACTGACAATTGCCTGTCTCAATCTAATCGAGGTACGAGTCAGGGGACAGAACTCGCCAGTCTACGTCTGCCTGTTTTACTTCGCCAGAAGACTTTGTTTTCGTTTGTTGGTCGAGATGGAAATAACAATTTCGATCCTGACGATTCCGTGAGAAAAGAAACTGAACACATGATTGACTCTGGCTCACAAGACGTATAAGGATACCCTCGACGCTGTCTCATCAGATTGTGATGCTAACGAGAAAGATGACCGCAAATGCCGTCGTGTCCATGGTTGTTTATTGTTAAAATTTACTTGGAATGAAAATTCATTTGAAATGTATGACTCTATAAAGCCTTTTGACCTTTATTTGATTGACTGTGTGTGTAACTGAGTTGAGAACAGATTCAATAACAAAGGCCTGAAAGGTGTATCAAATGTTAATTTTGTATTCTCTAATTTTGATTATATTCAATTTCAACTTGTGAAATTGTTCTTGTTCCTTGTGGTACAAAATGTAAGTGGTTTCTCAATTATATTGGTCAAGATAAGGAAATCTACAATACATCAGTGTCACTGGATTGGAGAAATGAAGCTTGAAGCCCTAATTCCTGCTTGCCCTATTACCTGTTCGCCCTGATAATTATAATTATGTAGGATAAAAAAAAAAATAATAATAATAGAAAAATAAGTGATATTTGATTGCTTATAGATATTAAATGGAGATATTCTAAATATGTGGCATGCTAAAGTGTATATTTCGATAATGGGCAAAGTTAAACATTTCAGTTCTTGGAATAACAATGTAGTGAAGCAGGTAAAGATGAGTGAATCCAGTCTGTAGAAATCACTAGAAAACTAAAAAGCAATTCAATTTCAATCAATTATATTTATTTAAATGTTACATGAGTTATAGTATGAAAATATATATCTAGTATGCATTATTGTGCTGGGAATATATTTCATTTACAATGGCCCATTGAAATTCAGAATGGCCCATTGAAATTGTTTTTGAAGGGGCCATGGGCCCATTATGAAACAAACCTTCAAGATCACTGAAAAAGTAGTAAAAATCTTCAGTTTGCTATAGCAATTAAAAAAAACCAGATTGTTGGCAATCATCGGACCAAACCTTTTCTTCACGGGGTCATGATCGGCAATCATCGGAACAAAACAACAGAAAGTTAATCAGTCTCCACAATAATGGCGAGGACGATAAACATGCACACGGATTTGCAGATTTCTAGTTGCTGGGAACATATTTCGACTTGCAATATGCATGAATAGCTTAGTAAAGGTACCGCCGTATTCCAAATTGAATTTTCAGGGAAAATTTTCTTCACCCAAAGCTGGTGTAATATTACTTTAAGTCCTTTATCTTATACTGGTGTTAAAAATAATAAGTCTCAATATGTGTGGCTTTTGTTGTTTAATTTACAAATGATATTTACCTCCAATAAAGGCAATATGTAAATGATACAGTACTATTGAAACAAAAGAAGCGGTTCATATTAGATATACCAGGTTTCTTTTTCAGCAAGAGTACCCATATGAAGACTGGGTACACACACATTTAAATTAAAATATTGTTTTTACCATTTTGGATGTTGGTATTTTTTGG
>MJUT01035824.1:38429-48684 GCA_002080005.1 Gigantidas platifrons
AAAAAATACACATTAAACTAAAGATCGAGCAACACGAACCCCACTAAAATCCGGGGGTGAACTCAGGTGCTCCGGAAGGATGGCAACTCTTGCTCCACTAGTGGCACCCGCCGTGTTCAACTAGTTACAAACCCGTAATAAGTCATGAATGAGGAAAGAATCGGGGAGTGTTTATGATAAGTGGAACACATTCGTGGTCATTTGTGACACAAATATTCCATAACGGTCAACAAAAGTAACGTCGAGATCAAACCTTCCATATATGTTCCATTCTTTTCATTGTAGGTTCGAGTATGAATACAGAGCCACGTGTGGTGATATATTCTGTGTACACAGAGGTCTATGATGCTTTACCGGTTTCCAGTAGATTAGCTACCGGTAAAATATTTAATTATATTTTATGATGATAGTCTGTTCGTATCATGATACAATTACCTACCTGTAGGGACCGTCATGATTGTGATCGTATGGTAGTACAAGTTGGATTTATAACTACCTATGCAATCAGTACCTATCACCACTAACGTTGCGAGTTCGAATCACGCTGAGAGCGAGGTGTACTCGATACAACATTAAGTTTGTCAATGACTTGTGGCAGGTCGGTGGTTTTCTCCGGGTACTCCGGTTTCCTCCACCAATTAAACTGACAGCCACCATATACTAGCAGCTGAAAATAAATGACGTTAAACACCATTACCCTTATCCTACCGGTAAAATATTTGATTATAGTTTGTGATGATAGTTTATTCGTATCATGAAAATATTTGATGTTATTGCACATCAGTTTTATAACAGGTGTTCTAATTGGTTAAAGTGCAGTCACGTGAGGTGTATTCTTCTACAGCATAATGATAAGCAATTCGTTTCACCAGTTTGTATATCATAAAATGGACTGGCCGGGTTGTATATACATCTAACGACATATTTAACATATCATATGTTGAAGAAACACTTTGCATACAGCATTTTTACATAATTTATATCAAATAGTTCACCGAAGGGTGAATCCTGCAAATCGCAAAACCGAAATACAATTTTTAAACCAAAATAGTCTAAAAAAATAATGCTTCATTGTAAGATTTGTGTGTTCAATGCAATAAAAACAATAGTTCTTCATTTAGAGGGCAATATCAAGATTTGTTGTTTTTTTCTAAAGGGGAGGGGGTAGGGCTTAGCGGCTACAAGCCCCTGTCATTTCGACAATATTATCGATATCACCTCCTGGATCCGATATCAAAGGGTGACAAGTCAGAAAAAGGGCATTTTAGTTACATTCTGCATTTTAATTTAATTCTAAATATTGTAGGTGGAAGTAAAATGTTGTGGAAGAATATTTCCACAAACAAATCCTTAATTAACTAAGAATTAAAGAGTTTATTCATAAGTTAAAACTTTTCTTACAAAAACGATGACGTGGGATAATAAGGTGCTTCCTGATAAGTAAGGGGGCAACTTCCTATTTTGTACGGTATACTGGGGTGTGCAAATATGAAAGGGTAACAAGTTTTGTAAGCTTATGAAACAATTATATCAATTTGGGGGCAATTTTTCTCCTTTTCTAGTAAAAAAATAGCCAAATATAGTGTATAATATACCTGTTTAGGATATATTAATTTGGGCCAGTTTTCAATCCAATATAGCTGAAATACTGCTGAAAGTGGCGTTAAACCCCATTCAATCCCCGTAAAAAAGTATGGTTGTTATCCCTCCTCCCCCCGAGGTACCTAATTACCAGTGTAAGAACGCTTTGAATATTTCCTTTGGCAATCCCGAAGGTTGCAGTTCCAGAATCATAAAGATCCGTTGCTTTGTCGAGATGAAATATTTTCATCATTATTGATTTTATTATACATTAATTGGTTTTCATATTTGTCATGGCATTGAAGTGAACATCCAAGATATACTCTAGCTAATAATCAAATAACAGAATACCGTTAAATTGACAAACTATGTGATGAAAACGTCTTTTCAATATGTTGATGCGGTGAAAACTGCAATCGTTTTTATAAATGCCGCTTCTGCGTATGAACAAATGCGATAAATCTTGTAGAAATGGCAAATGCAATAATAGCTGAGTTCCGTGACACTTAATATACAGTTCCTAGACATCTTTGATCGTATTAAATCGTAAAAATAAAGAGACCGGTGTTTCAACTTACCTAAAACAATCTACCAAGGATCCGTTACTTGTTCCCCAAGAATCGCGTAACGTCGATGTTCATCCCGAAGGTTCCGTTATGGATATACACCGTGATAGGGCTTTGAGAAAGAATATTCTTCTGTAAAGGGTGTTGCATGCGTAACATCAATCATTTAATCATTTACATATGGAGCAGCAACTGCTTACACTCCCAGAACACTCGGGTTTTAGTGAGGTTTGTGTTGCTCGATATTTAGTTTTCTGTGTAATGTTTGTTGATAATTGAGGGCCCGGGTGGCTCAATGAGTTAGGTAGTAAATAATCATACAATTGCTACAATGAGGAACATTAAGGGGGAAAACAAATTAAGCATTTTGAAAGATTAATATGTAATAAAGCGATTGACATAAGGTAGGACATATTTTATTATTAATTACTGTGATTATAACGTGTTTGAAGTGGACAGGTGGTGGAATGCTGTTAGCCACCTCCCTTTACTTATGTATTAGTGGACCTTCCCATGGATAGAAACAAGTGCCTGTGTTTTTATTATCCATTTTGTATCTTGAAACCTTTCTTACACAATCTTTGCATGGCACAAACTGGACCAAATTATGTTAGGTTCTAAACCCGAGGGTATCCATCGATCAGTAATCAGTAATCAGATACTGACATAGTCTATAAGATATATTTGTTTTGAAATTTACCATTCTTAAATGATTATTATGAAAACGGAGGTTCATGCATTTAAGCACCCATATCCAATTTGGCAATCCCTTTTATTCCTTTGGTTTTGTCTTTAAATTGTTTCGCTTTCAAATCTTTTGACTTTGAGCGTACCTCATGAAAATCATTTCACGTGCACTAATTTAGTTATCTACGTTTTTCATTCGAAGAAGAGTTTGAGGTTACCTAAGGGGTAATCGGAATCCGTAATTCGAAGAAGGACAGACACAACAGCCAATGGATAACGGATACAATGCACTAACAACGATCCACAAAAAATACACATAAAACTAAAGATCGAGCAACACGAACCCCACTAAAAACCGGTGGTGAACTCAGGTGCTCCGGAAGGATAGCAGCCCTTGCTCCACTAGTGGTACCCGCCGTGTTCAACTAGTTACAAACCCGTGATTTATTTTTGTAAGTCATGAATGAGGAAAGAACTGGGGAGTGTTTATGATAAGTGGAACATATCCATGGTCATTTGTGACACAAATATTCCATAACGGTCAACAAAGTAACGTCCATTCTTTTCATTGTAGGCTCGAGTATGAATACAGAGTCACATGTGGTGATAGATTCTGTGTACAGAGAGGTCAATGATGCTTTACCAGTTTCCGGTAAATTAGCTACCGGCAAAATATTTAATACTATTTTATGATGATAGTCTGTTCGTATCATGATACAATTACCTACCTGTAGGGACCGTCATGATTGTGATCGTATGGTAGTACTAGTTGGATTTATAACTACCTATGCAATCAGTACCTATCACCACTAACGTGGTGAGTTCGAATCACGCTCACAGCGAGGTGTACTCGATACAACATTAAGCTTGTTAAAGACTTGCGGCAGGTCGGTGGTTTTCTCCGGGCACTCCGGTTTTCTCCACTAATTAAACTGACCGCCAAGCTATAACTGAAATATTGTTGTTATTAAGTGGCGTTAATCACCATTACCCTAACGCTTACCCTACCGGTAAAATATTTGTTTTATAGTTTGTGATGATAGTCGATTCGTATCATGAAAATATTTGATGTTATTGCACACCAGTTTTGTAACAGGTATTCTAATTGGTTATAGTGCAGTCACATGACGTGTTTTCTTCTACGGTATAATGATAAGAAATCTGTTTTACCAGGTTGTATAGCATAATTTTGACAGACCGGGTTGTATACACATTTATATAAGTGACATTCTGTCTTGAAGAAAGACTATGACCACATCTTTTATAAATAGTTTTAGCGAAGGGTGAATCCTGCAAATCGCAAACCCAAAATTAAATTCTGAAAGCAACATAGTCTCAAGACATGCTTCATTGTATTAAGGTTTCTGTGTTCAATGCAATAAAAACAATGTCCCACATTTAGAGGGAAATGTCAAGAATTATGGATAGTCCTCGTGTCGATATGGACTGAAGATTTTATATAGATCTCGCCTTCGGCTCGTTTCGTATCAAAATTTAAATCCTGGTCATTGGGCAGTCAATAAATCGTGTTATTACATGAGTGTAATTTAGCTTGCATATGATTTGCTTATGACTGTTTAAGAGGTTTTGAGTACTTGCGATATCACCCTCTCGCTAAACATAGACCCTGCCAGGTGTCCGGAAAGTGATATCACCCTCACAAGGCATAAACATAGATGGGGAAAACCCGGACTTTTACCCGGACTTTTACTAAGAAAGGTTTGCTTTTTTGACGTTTTTATTCTAGTTCTGGCTCCTCAATTATACGAAATATATATTATTTAAAATCTCACGCTGTAAAACACATGTTCAAAATTTTTGCGGTCATATTTTATAAATGGTCTGCCGTCGTCGTCCATTGGTTGACACAATGGTTTCCTTGGTAACAATCTTGATTTAGTTTACCCATCCTTCTGCACAAATAACACTGGAGTCCTTTACAGGGAATAAAGGCTGTCATTTTGATCAAGTTATTCCTTGGTTCTTCGTTTGTTTGGCAAATCTAGAGCTTATGGTTTGCGAGATAAAAAGGGGCAATGAGTTTCGAATTGACCAACAGCTAATTTAAGTTCTCTTTGTATGCTTTTTCTCATTGAGTTTCTCATAAACTCATACTTTTCATATGTCCTTGCACGGACCTAAGGTCATATTCTTCTTCTGTGCTTGTGCATGCCTAAATTCATTCTTATTATGCTCTTATACTGACCTAATTCATACTCTTTTGTGCTCTTGCACGAAGCTAAGTTTAATGGAGCTCATGTTGCTCGATCTTTAGTTGTATGTGTAGTGTTTTGTAGATCGTTGTTTGTCCTTTTGTCCTTTTTCTTTTGGCCATTATATTGTCTGTTCTTCACTTTACCGCTTCCGATTGCCCCTTTGGTATCTTCAAACTCTTCTTGTGCCTTTGTCTTTTTTCTTTTGGTCATTGTATTGTCTGTTGTTCATTTGTTACGGCTTCCGATTGCCCCTTTGGTATCTTCTATTCATGTGCCTTTGTCATTTTTCTTTTGGTAATTGTATTGTCTGTCTTTCACTTTACGGATTCTGATTACCCCTTTGGTATCTTCTAGCTCTTCTAATGCTCTTGTGTGGACATTTGCTGTGCAATGATGATAATAAGTTTCTGTTGCTCTTTTGACCTTGATTTTGTTTATATGTATATCTATATTTAGATATTATCTGTCTTTATTGTTTTAGATAATGATGAAAATACATCAGATATGGCAGGTGGATCGGGTTACGAAGAAGTAAAGAATAATGTGATTCCGCTGCCAGGTCCAGGTATATTGTTGATGTTCGCTCATAAGAGTTGGTCATGCATCAATTTATGAAAGGTTTGAGGTTACCAATGGGGTAATCAGAAGTCGTAATTCTAAGAAAGACATATAATACAATACTAGTAGTCAAAAGAAAAAGAAAAAGAACAAAGCGACAATATTATGGTAGATATAAACAGTACACCGGGAACTAAAGATATGGCAGCATGAATCACACTAAAAAACGGGAATGAATCCATGTGCTCTGGAAGGATAGCAGTTATCGTGTTACAAATTGTGAAATATTATTTTGTTGACAGAATAATGCAGTAAGTAATTGACCGCAGAAAATGGAGAATGTTTGAGAATGTAAATCCATACCCCACACCGTAGAATGTGCCTAGCTGAAAAGTGTGAGGACAACTTTTAATAATGAAATGTTGCGGTAATGCTACAGTAAACCTGCTAAACTTGAGCAATAAATAAACCGGAGTACTATACAAACCAAACATCGAATTGAATCTTAAAGTCTGAAACCATTGTAAGTTAAATCTGACAATTCTTCTCAGGGTGCTCCGGTTTTCCTCCACCAATAAAACTGACCACTACGATATAAATATTGCTGAAAGTGGCGCCAAACCATAAACATCGATGTTGGTTTCACTGTTTTATAGGTTTCATTATATTTTCACGGTCATAAATTATAGTTAACTAGTATTTGAAGGGCGTCGTGGTCGTGAGTGTATGGTAGTGCCTATCACCACTAAAGTTGGGAGTTTGAATCGAGGTGTACTCGATACAACATTATGTGATAAAGCTTGGCAGTGACGTGTGGCAGTTCGGTGGTTTTCTCCGGGTACTCCAGTTTCCTCCACCAATAAAACTGACCGCTAAGAACCATAACCATAAAATTGGCATTTAGATAAGAAAGTCCGTTCAAGGGATATGTATTTCGACTGAAAATCACCAACCTTTCGCAAGTAACTGACAAACTTTATCAAAATTTTTATTTTGTATGTAATATTCATACATAGAACTTAGAAAAGTATGAAGACATCAAAGGGGGGTAATCAGCATCTCATACTAGTATGTAAATCGAAGAAATGGTCAAAAATAAAGGGGCAAAGGGACAAACAACGATCCTGGAACAGCCGCTGCATCTTACGTTATGGAGAACATTTTTACATCTTACGTTATGGAGAATTTTTTTTAAATCTTACTTTACTTTTCACATCTTACATTATGGAGAAAATTATTGCAAATTCTGATTGCCTCTTTGGTATCTTCAAACTCTTCTTACATCTTTCGTTATGGAGAAAATCTCTACATCTTACATTATGGAGAAAATTTCTACATATTACTTTATGGAGAAAATTTGTGCATCTTATGTTATGGAGAAAATGTTTAAATCTTACGTTATGGAGATAATTTTTAAATCTTACGTTACAGAGATAATTCTTACGTTATGCAGAAAATATTTACATCTTGCATTAAGGAGAAAAATTTTATATCTTATGTAATGAAGAACATATTCATATCTTACGCTAGAGAGAAAATTTCTACATCTTTATTATGTTATGGAGAAAATTTCTACATCTTACTTTACGAAGAATTTTTTTACATCTCACGTTATGGAGAAAATGTTTAAATCTTACATTATGGAGATAATTTTCACATTTTATGTTATTTTTACTTCTTATATTTGAATTTTTTTTTACATCTTATGTTATGGAGATAATTCTTACGCTATGGAGAAAATATTTACATCTTGCATTATGGAGATCAATTTTATATCTTACGCCATAGAGAAAATTTCTACATCTTTATTACATTATGGGGAAAATTTCTATATCTTACTTTATGAAGACATTTTTTACATCTCACATTATGGAGATGTTTAAATCTTATGTTATGGAGAAACTTTTTAAATTTTACTGATGGAAAACATTTTTACATCTTACATAATGGAGAACATTTTTTTGCATCTTATGTTATGGAGAACATGTTTACATCTTACGCTATGGATAAAAAAAAAAAATTTTACGTTATGGAGACATTTTACATCTTACGTAATGGAGAATTTGTTTACATCTTATGCTGTGTAGAAAATGTTTCAATTTTACGTTATGGACAAAATGTTTACATCTTACGCTATGGAGAAAAGTTTTACATCTTATGTTATAGGGAAAAGTTTAAAGATACCAAATGGGTTATCAGAAGTCGTAAATCACAGAACGACAGACAATCCAATGGCCAAAATGAAAGGAACAAAAAGACAAACAATGATATACAAAACCCCACACATTAGCAACACGAACCCATCTAAAAACCGAAGGTGAATTCAGGTTCTCCGGAGAGTTGCGCATGCGCAGTTCCCGTTCCACCAGTGAAACCTGTCATGTTACATTTATTTATACAACATATATATGGACTTACCATTAGCACAAATTCTGCAACCTTAGTCTTCCCTTGTAACAGGTCAAATTTATACATGTAACACAATTTCGGCATTAACTCCTCATAAACTCATATTTTTCATATACCCTTGCACGGACCTAAGCTCATACTCTTCTTTTGTGCTTGTCCGTGTCTAAGTTCATTTTTATAATGTTCTGATATTGATCTAACTAATACTATTTTTGTGCTTTTGCACGAAGCTATATTCGTACTCTTCTAAAGCTCTCGTATGGACCCAGGGCTGGATTATCCTATAGACTAGTATAGGCTGCAGCCTAGGGCCCGTCAAGCGTGAGGGTCCCTCAAACTAATTTGGTTTGAAATAAATTGTAAAATATTGGTATTTCTTAAAGAATATATTTATTGACAATCAAACGATAGCTATTCTAGTTTATTTAAATAATTTGCTACAAATTTACTTCAAGCTATGTAGGTGTCGCTAAATGTCAAAAATATTCAAGAGGGGTGCGGGCGAGTTAGAGAGTGGCTCCATCTGAGGAGAGCCGCATAATTACATTAGCCTAGTGATCCCAAAATGTCATGATCCGGCCCTGTTTAATTTACCTTTGTTGTGCAATGATGATCATAAGCTTCTTTTGCTTTTTTGTCTGTCTTTTTTTCCCCGTATTTTCATAATTTATATTTTCTCTATCTTTATTGTTTCAGAGAATGATGAAAATGCATCATACATGACATGTGGATCGGATTTCGAAGAAGTGAAGAATGATGAGATTCCGCTGCCAAGTCCAGGTATATTGTTGATGCTTGTTCATAAGAGTTGGTCATGCATCAATTGATGAAAGGTTTGAGGTTACCGATGGGGTATTCAGAAGTCGTAATTCTAAGAATGACATACAATACAATAGTCAAAAGAAAAGGTACAAAGCGACAAAACAATGGTCTATGAAATCAGTACACAGAGAACTACTTACAGATATAACAGCACAAATCACACTAAAAACCGGAAATGAATCCACGTGCTCTGCAAGTTACCAATGGGGTATTCAGAAGTTGTAATTCTAAGAAAGACAGACAATACAATAGTCATAAGAAAAAGGACAAAGCGACAATATTATGATAGATATAAACAGTAAACCGAGAACTAAAGATATGGGAGCATGAATCACACTAAAAACGGGAATGAATCCATGTGCTCTGGAAGGATAGCAGTTATCGTGTTACAAATTGCGAAATATCATTTTGTTGACAGAATAATGCAGTAAGTAATTGACCGCAGAAAATGGAGAATGTTTGAGAATGTAAATCCATACCCCACACCGTAGAATGTGCCTAGCTGAAAAGTGTGAGGACAACTTTTAATAATGAAATGTTGCGGTAATGCTACAGTAAACCTGCTAAACTTGAGCAGTAAATAAACCGGAGTACTATACAAACCAAACATCGAATTGAATCTTAAAGTCTGAAACCATTGTAAGTTAAGTCTGACAATTCTTCTCCTGGTACTCCGGTTTTCCTCCACCAATATAACTGACCGCCACGATATAACTTAAATATTGCTGAAAGTGGCGCCAAACCATAAACATCACTGTTTTATAGGTTTCATTATATTTTCACGGTCATAAATTATAGCTAACTAGTATTTGAGGGGCGTCGTGGTCGTGAGTGTATGGTAGTGCCTATCACCACTAAAGTTGGGAGTTTGAATCGAGGTGTACTCGATACAACATTATGTGATAAAGCTTGGCAGTGACGTGTGGCAGTTCGGTGGTTTTCTCCGGGTACTCCAGTTTCCTCCACCAATAAAACTGACCGCTAAGAACCATAACCATAAAATTTACATTTAGATAAGAAAGCCCGTTTAAGAGATATGTATTTCGACTGAAAATCACCAACCTTTCACAAGTAACTGATAAACTTTATCAAAATTTTAATTTTGTATGTAATATTCATACATATAACTTAGAAAAGTTTGAAGATACCAAAGGGAGGTAATCAGCATCTCATAATAGTATGTAAATCGAAGACCAGACAACACAATGGTCAAAAATAAAGGGGCAAATGGACAAACAACGATCTACAAAACATACACATAAAACTAAAGATTGAGTAACACGAACCCTACTAAAAACCGGGGGTGAACTCATGTGCTTCGGAAGGATAAGCAGTTCCTGCTCCACTAGTGACACCCGTCGTATTAATCTAGTTACTAAACGGCGATAAGATTTTGTCTATTAACTTTGCAGGTAT
>MJUT01035824.1:73415-88678 GCA_002080005.1 Gigantidas platifrons
TTCCTTTGCTCGGAAATATTCTCTCAAGTTCGTCTTAAGGTATCAAATTAAAGATTTTTTTTCCTAACTAATAATGTATCAGTTAAATGAAAAACAAAACTACCACATCGTTTGAAAAGTTCTAAACTCTAATTGAAAAAAATCGTAATTTCCAGACAGATGCAAAATCAATACCTCAAACACGTACGTATACATCACCGCCCACTTCCCTAGTTTGGTACAAGTACTATAATGATACGTGACGGGGTTAAACTAGTTCTATGGCACCACACTCCCCCCTCCCTTTTCCCCACTTTAATGAAGCGATGACGTCATGCAAATGTTTTCCACGTGTGAGCATACAATAATAGTCGCACATACAATAATTAAATACACTTCTTGGCTTCAAAATATTCAGTCACATCCTCTTGGCTTTCCATTTTTTCTATTTTTAGCGTACCTGGTGAAGGTTATTCCAGAAACGCGTCGTGCGCATCGAACTTGATATCTACGTTTTTATTATTATTTGAACTACATTTGACTACACCCGTGATAGGGTATGAGTTTTACTCATTGTTGAAGACACTTCTGTGACTGTGAAATACAGAACAGTAATAATAGTGCCGCTCTTTTACTTGAATTATATCTAAGTGTAATGTTGAATAGTCTCTAATGTTCATTTACATCCATGCCGTTTCTTACTAACTCTGTGTCACCCAATTTCAAGTAAGTTCAAATAGTCGGAAATAAAAACTACTTACTGCGTATCGTCAAACTAAAATATATCTGGGATATTAAATTTTGCTTAAATTACACACTGACATATCTTTCATTTGAATCGTTATCAAGAATGTACGTATTCGCGCATCATAGAAGATATAACGTCCCCGGAATTCTTTTTATTGTCAATCTTTATCTAAAAGAAGATGCCGGGAAACATTGCCAGATGATGTAAGACAATGTTGTCGTATCAAACACACAAACAAGAGATACAAGAGATAAAACCTCAGATAAACAGAAAATTGACTGTAGAAGCAAAATTAACGAAGGAAGGTAAACTACTTGGGATCCTGGCTTGGTACAGGCACTTCGATCAAAAGTAACGGGGTTAAACTAGTTCTATGGGTCTTAGCTCCCCCCCCCTCCCTTAGTGAAATGATGAGGTCATGCAAGTGTGAGTAAAATACCAAACCTCACATATTACCGAATGACGAGCGTTATTATAAAGAACATTATACATACTAGTAATATACAGTCCGACAAAAGTTAAGCACCACCTGACTTGTTTCAATAATATATTTTCTAATAATGAACTTATTTCAAATCGGTTTGCTGTTTTCGTTACCTGTACACACACACTTACTTACCTGTGAAACAGGTTATTGATAGATTTTTATGTATGTGTATATGACAGGGTGTGCAAAGTGCCACGTGTACTTTTAAGCATTTGTGTTTGCGAACGAAAGCTGATTTTTCTTGTGTAGAGTTTTAAGTTTCATTTTCTATTGGTTTGGTATGGTGCGGCGAAAATTAACCATAACAGAAAGGTGGCAAGCTGGTGGCATACATAACGGTAGTTTTAGCCATAGAAGGGTGGCAGACCACTTCAGGGTTAACCATTCCATCATTGCACGACTGATGCAGCGATTTCGTCAAACGGGTAATGTTACTGACCGTCCACGTGCAGGTAGACCTCACAAAACGACGCCGAGAGAGGACCGGCTCATATCCAGACGGACGCGGCAACGGCCGTTCAGTACAGCTGGTGCACTTCGTGGTAATTTACCGTTTGGAGGTCACATTAGCACACGCACTGTAATCAGACGCCTCCACCATCAGGGAATGCGAGCGCGACGACCCATAAAACGTCCAGTTGACATTACGTCATCGCCATGCTCGATTTGACTCGTCACATGATCATTTGGGATGGACTATTCGCACATGGAGACGGGTCCACTGGTCTGATGAAAGTCGTTCTTTGTTACGCCCTACCGACGGTCGTGCAAGGGTTTGGCGCCAACGAAACACTTCATTTCAGGACAACCACATTTTGGGCACAACTGCTTTTGGGGGTGGGGTGTAACTGTCTGGGGTTGTTTTTCCTTTGACTGTAAGTTGGACTTGTACGTTCTTGATGATAATCTGACAGGCCAAAAATACCGTGACAATGTGCTCGCTGGATGTTCATGGACGACAACGCTAGGCCACATAGAGCCCGAATTGTACAACATTTTTTACAGCAAGAGGACAATTCCATGGCCTGCGATGTCGCCAGACATGAACCCTATGGAGTATATATGGGACTTTATTGGCCGAAAAATAAACCAACGCAATCCAAAATGTCAAAATATTGACGAATTAAGAACTGCTATCTTACAGGAGTGGCAACAGTTCCCCCAAGAACGGCTTAGGCGTCTTGTGCGAAGCATGACGAGGCGTGTTACAGAACTTTACAATACACGCGGTGGATTTACTCTTTATTGATTTTTATGCCTTACACATACGCACAATAGATGTATTTAAAAGTTCTTAAAATGTGAAGACTCTGCATTTTAATGCAATGTTAAAAACTTCCATCAAAGACAAACTGGTTTTACGTTTTTCCAACGCCTGTTTTGAACCCCATTTTTGCCACGTCATATTCACGTCTTTCAAGATGATAAATACTTCGTAGATTGGTAATTTTAGAGCCCTCGGTGTAGTCTTTTAAGGAGTGTAAGAAAAATGGTGATATCTATTTTATTGTTTTAACAGTATTGATGTAAAAAAATATATCGATAAAAATATAGGGTGGTGCTTAACGTTTGTCGGAGTGTATATATTTAATCTTCGTGACACAGAAGTTGATCGTCATATCCATAAAGAAGATCGATGGCATCACCGATTCGAAATATTTGACAGTGCACAAGGCCACCAGTAAGACATAAAAGGGAACAAATTGTCAACCTTGAACCAAATTCTAGTCAAAATTTAAAAAAAGGGTGACACATATGTACTTAAACATGGAGAAAATCTTCACATTAAGAATGTAGTACAAACCAAGGGCTTAGTAATTATAGGTGCTTAACGGACACTTTCAACAAGTTTTAATTGTACGGAGTATATAAACATACTACACACGGGCATTTCTACTTTTTTTAAAAGAAAATAATGGTTAATTAAAGTGATTTCATTCACATATTAGTTACAGTTAGGATGATGGTGTTTAACGCCATTTTCAACAGAATTCAGTTATATCGTGGTGGTCAGATTTATTGGTGGAGGAAACCGGAGTACCCGGAGAAAACCACTGACCTGTCATAAGTCACTGACAAACTTTATCACGACGTCCCACATTAGTTACCAAGTTTAAGACTAGTATTATGGCGTTGACGCCACTATCAATAAAATATTTCAGCAGGTAGTCGGTTTTATTGATGGAGGAAACAGGATTACAAAGAGAAAACCATGCTGAGAAAACAGCCGACATACCGAAAAGTAAAATACAAACATTATCACATCGAGTAAACCTCGACCTACAACTTTAGTGGTGATATTCAACCAGTGCATCAGTTTATGTATGTCCAACTATAATATATCTGATCATGGCCACGGTAGCAATACAACTAAAGAAACTGAAAGATCGTTTCGGCAAAAGAAGGTGTATGTTTTACGACACCTTATTGCTATGTCGTAAAAATGATGTCGTAATCGTGTGACTGCAGTTAGTGGTATCAAGTTTGCTTCCTTCTACGATTTTGCTATTGAATATTTGAAATGTTCTTACAGTTTGTTTGTTTGTTTGTTTGTTTGTCTTTGTTTATTTATTTGTTTATTATTTTGTTGTTCATATAAGCAGAAATAGAAGTGGTGATTTTACCAGAATTACTTGAAGGAAATAAATTAGACACTGTAAGTGATGGTGAATGTAAAATGCTCCAGATATCTGATACTGGCAAAACTGTTGTGAATCAAGAACAGCTGGACTTCTTTTGGCTTGGAACTGTAGCTGTGTATTCCCCATGGATGGATTATCTAGGTAAATACGGATTTTTTGCTTGGAGCTGTAACATTGTGTCATTCTTGCATGAAGTACTTACATCAGTGCATGTTTTGCAAATGGACTTTTGGCCCCCGGGGATATCTTTCGTCTGACACTAAATTTTGTTATTGGATATATTTGTCTTTTAGTCGCCGAGGTATCATCCAACCAGTGGTCAGTCCTGCAGCACTGGCGTGATTTATTTGATATATTTATGTTTGAAATTTAAAGTTCCTATATAATGAAATTTATTTACACTAACGACAATCTCCATATGGGATAGGTAAATCTTAGCCGACTACTGTTTATGCCAATTTGCTTACTTTCTCCCAATGAATTCTAAATTATTTGTCTTTCCAATCTTTTGACCATGACCGGCTATGAACGTACCTGATGACGTACCTGATGACGGTTATTTCAGAAACGTGACGTGCACACTAAACTAGATATCTACGTTTTTATTACAATCAATTGGTCGACGCCCTTGACCGGCTATGAACG
Source organism: Gigantidas platifrons (assembly GCA_002080005.1). Classification (NCBI taxonomy): domain Eukaryota; kingdom Metazoa; phylum Mollusca; class Bivalvia; order Mytilida; family Modiolidae; genus Gigantidas; species Gigantidas platifrons. The sequence goes on from MJUT01035824.1 coordinate 77,917, forward strand.
TACCTGATGACGTACCTGATGACGTACCTGATGACGGTTATTTCAGAAACGTGACGTGCACACTAAACTAGATATCTACGTTTTTATTACAATCAATTGGTCGACGCCCTTGCTGGTAGACTCTACGTTCCTGCTAAGGTAACATCGCCCAGTGGTCTGCGCTTAGGTATTGACATGTGGAGCGACATGTCTGCCCGTGACTTGGTGTTTTCGTGAGCGGGCATTCTAAAAATCTAACTAAGCCCGTTGATCTAGCACAATGTGCACATCATCATCTCATTAGAATGCAAATTGTTCTTGCTATGATCAACCTGAATAATTGCTCAATCACTTGACCACGACATATGTCGATATCACAATATATGTTTTGAAAAGAGTTATACACATACCCGCAAACACATAATGCTTAAAAACAAAAATGTTTGCATTTTACCACCCACCAACGAAGAAAAGATAAGTTTGAACATCCCAAATGAGAAATCGTAAGCCATAAAAAAGGAATAATAGACAATGATAGACTAAATACCAATAATGGATAATGGAGCGACACGTACTATATTAAAACGATGGTGACCCGGAAGAGTACACAGGTTCTGCACTCCATTCATGGGACATATTCCACATAGTCCTACATTATAAGGCTCCGATAGGCGCGATGTTTACTTTACATGTTTTAATTTTACTTTTCCTTTTTATTATTTTTTTTATTTACTATTTACTGTTTTCTATTTATTTTTTTATTTCTGATAGCTGCGCCTCGGAGTCTTATGTAGGAAGCCATTTTTCCCATAGCATTTTTGAAAATCCAAGAAACATCCGTTACTGCGGTGTATGAGTAAAATCTATGAAAATATAGTATGAAAATGTAACTTTTTGTGTGTCAATTAACGGTCCAATTAATTTAAATTAGGTAGCAGGTGAGAATCGTGGCGTGTTCCGGAGAAGTGTTAGGTCACGTGAATGCTTAAATGTGGAGGTTTGTATACATTACGGATTTGTAAAAAGAAACGATAGAGCATATTGATATTATTAAGAACCAATTATAGATATTTAGATATCATGACACTAGAACATGCGTTATTTGCTGAATTAGAATCTATTTCATGTCGGTTGTGACAAATACACACAAGATATATTTCATGAGACAAGTACAGTTTCGTTTCGTAAACCAAATTCCCAAATATAGGATTCACTTGTTTTTCACTCGGATTCTCTCGGAGGATCACATATCGCATTATTGCAGACGAGAGGGGAGCTTGGCAAAATCACAATAAAAAACATGGAAATCGGACTTGACATATCCCCGTGGAACCAGTAATAACGCACCTAAGCAGATAATTGTTTGCTACGGTTTGACGATAGATTGTTGTTTTAAAATTTCTGCATAAAAATAAAGAATTTATTCTTTTCTATCGATTTAATTTGCAATATGATTAATAATTATTTTGTTTTCATGCCATTTTCAACGTTTTCTTGGTACACAGATAATGTGTTTACATTCTGTTCAGGGACCGGAAATGACGCACTCATATTCTATCAATATATTATCACTACAGCTTACCTTGCTAATAAAAAAATGCTTCCATTTGAAACCAATGTCTTTGACGAATGTCCAAAGTTGTAAAATCCAAACTACAACATCCAAATTAACAACTTAAATGTCAAATCCAACAGCAATGTCCATAATGAACGTCCATTTTTATTTAGTAAGTTACAGTACTGTGAAATATATTAATTCAATATTTTAGACATGTTTAACATGAGATATTTTAATACTGATCAGTGAAAAATGTCATAACTGTATTAAAATAATTTTCAGTTCTATTCATTAGTTCTTAATTGCTCCAAAGAAAAGATTTATTTATAAAACAGTTCTTAATTCCTGTTTGCCATATTTCGTTATATTCATTGAAAATCATATAAGCGATTGTCACACTTTGAAAGTGAATATTATTTTAGTACGGAATGCTCACCACATGACAGTCCAGTGACCTAACATGCCCAACCAGCTTGTCAGCAGACGGAAACTTTTGACAACACTGTGAAGGGTTTTAGGTCAATCGTGGGTCTATTTTAGTAAACGATCTTTTGGACGTAAGGGAAAATGGCGGTTTTATATGGATAACAAAACTAGATGATTTCTAACCTTGTTTATGGGTGATTTCCACATGTTGTGGGATACAACAGCGAACACTGCCGTCAACGTGAAGAAACCTCAAACCTCTGAGCTCATAGTTTTTGCGGTTCATAAATAAAACCTGAATGTATCTCGGTGCGTCATTTCTGGTCCGCGTCAAAATAGGTACCAGCACGATATAAAAGTAAGTGCATTTTTATTCTTTTTTAACATATATATTCCAGCGTGTGCAGTTTGAGCTATGATGAAATGTTATTATAATAGTGTAAAATGGTCCAAAAGTTCCCATCGAAATTTTATGGGATCTTGCTAAAGGAAAAATGGCTTCCTACATAAGACTCCGAGGCGCAACCATCAGAAATAAAAAAAATAAAAATAGAAAACAGTAAATAGTAAATAACAAAAAATAATAAAAAGGAAAAATAAAATTAAAACATGTAAAGTAAATATCGCGCTTATCGGAGTCTTATATTGTAGGACTAATATTTCACACCTTGAAGAAAAGTTTGCAGATACAAAAGGTGTTATCATTTAACAGTTTTTCTATTTATGACTAAGGTTGTGAGAAGATGTCATCGACGTCAAACGCGATAACTTTAAATGGTTCATCTCAGCTCTATGATTGTGAAAAGGCATGTGAAACATATATATACGCAGGACTGCAGGTGCGAATTTAATTTTATATAATGTAGCACATTCGTACACATGTAAACGTTAGAGAACACCGAAGGGACGATCAGGCATGGACAAGAGACACAAGCAACACTGGAAACAATACATAGAACGAAAACAAACAAAACAACAAAAACAAAAACAAACAAAGCAGAAAAGTACAAAGATGAGCAACACGGACCACACCAAAAATTGGAGAAGGACTCAGGTGCTCTCAAAGTGTAGATTTGCACGATTCAGGAAATTACAAAAATATCTTGATTTCTTTGGTGATACACTAAAGTTTGTGGCCATGTTATATAACCTTCCGTTCATCATTGACCGTTCTTGAAATCAGATGAAAGACAATTAAATATATTAACCAATCGAACAACATGTACTCGGTTTCGATATCTCCGGAATTAGTAGGTTCATTGTTGTTTGGAAGATGACTTCCGGCGTGACCCAATACTGGATGGATGTCGTTACATATTAGTGACCCCTCGCCTACGCCTCCCCCACTACACTGTGTGTAAGATGTTAGTGTATCGCCAAATAAAAAAAGGAAAACAAATGATACAACAAACTTCTAATTTTATTTAGAAATAAACATTAGAAAATACAGAAAATGCAATCAAAAATGGACAGTACAGAGAAACACATGGCACACAAAAACGAAGAAAAACAAAACAAAAACATAATACAATGTGTCGGAAATACTAGGCGCAAACAAGCACAAATAACGTAAATAAGACAAGCAACTGGAGGTAAAGACGAACCGTTTTTATGCGGAAATCGTAAAGTTGATTGATTGATTGATTGATTGATTGATTGATTGATTGATTGATTGATTGATTGATTGATTGATTGATTGATTGATACCAACCTCGTTTAGTGTTAATTTGTATTTATTTCATTTATTATTACTTTTTTTAAGGAGTCTAAATGTTTTTGTTTGAACGGTGGTACTAAAAGAGACACGTCGTGTGCAACGACACCTTGCGGCTATAACAATGAACTCATTTGTGCAACTGATGGAAGTAGCTGTGCAACAGTGTATTCCAGATCAAATACTGGTAAGATCGATATCGTCGGATACACTAGTCCCTCTATTATAAGGCCACTCCCACCAACGACCACCTCTCTTATAAGGCCAGATTTCAGATGCACTGAGTTGGCAAAATACTGCTAAATTATTCTCCTCAAGAGGAGGTCACACATCATATTACAGTGTACTGTGTATCGGCGGTGAGCGAGCGAGTGAGATGTAGTCTCCTTAGTTGGATTTTTATAGTGCTAACTCACTGAAACAACAGTCTGCGGATAGACTCGAGGCGAGCACTCTATTAAGCATTACGCCATCGATGCGGTTGGTTCGACAGTGACATGGTTTATTACATATATTTATATATAAAATATACAGTTCCAAAATAATGGTTTACTGTTATTATTATTAAAGCTAATGTCAATCTTAAACAGACACAGAGAACCTTAGCTGAATTCACTACTTCTATGTATTTCCTTTGGTTGTTTACTGTTATTATTATTAAAGCTAAGGTCAATCTTAAACAGGCACAGAGAACCTTAGCTGAATTCACTACTTCTATGTATTCCCTTTGGTTGTTTACTGTTATTATGCGCACTAAATTTAATATCTACGTTTTCACTATGCCATTATTTATTTCAGATCAGTTCCACGAGTGTGCTGGTACTTTTAGTAGTAACTGTTTATTGTATGACATTGGGTCATTAAGTGACAACACCGGATGTTACAGACCAAATACGTGTATGACGAATCATTCTAGAGTGTGTACAGAGCATAAAGGGAAAATTTGTGAGTATTTTTCTTCTACTATAATTTGCAAATGTAAGCTCAGAACTATAGAAATCGCACCACGACTCTCTGTCCATTCTTGGGTAGAAAAGATATCCTCAAATATGTAGATTCAAATGCTTTATCAGATTATGGTGCCTATGCGGAGCATATTATCACAATATAGCTGTGCTTTACATTGTATTTTCGCTTGGTTTGGTTTTGTTTTGTTTTGCTTTGTTTTTTGTTGATTTATTTGTTTGTTTATTTGTTTGTTTGTTTGTTTGTTTGTGTTTTGTGTTTTTGTATTTTTGTGTTTTTGTTTTGTTTTGTGCAAAATATATAATAAATAATTGATTTCAGGTTATATATTTGAATAATTGAAGATGAATACGCAATTAATTTTAAGGGCTAATTTTAAACAAATGTAATATATGATTACTGATGGAGGAGTTATGATTTTGAGTTAATTGCTAACAGGTGGGTTCGTTATTGTTAAATTGAACTCTATACTCTTCTGTAGATTTACATTCTTCATCCTGTATTGGTTGATCATTACGCAGTGTCTGTCTCACAGAGGATTCAGGGTCTGTTTGCACTGTCGTAATCTAATTCCGTATCGTTTACCTCTTTTACGATTTTTATCATCATGTAATGATATAGCAGGAAACAACGCGTGCCCTGCAATCACAATCACAAATTAAATGCACAATAAAAACACGTCTGCTGCCATTTCTAACATTTATTCAACACCTCAAATAATACGTCACAATCACAAAACGCGGAAAAAGGGAAACAACTTACAAAAACATATATGACAATACAAATACTGATATATAACATCCCGCCCCACAAAAATAAAATTTCCTAAATTTTTATACAATGGTCTATTGGTTTTTGAAAATACAAAAGCATGTAACATTTTTGCATGTATAGCTCAGAATAAATTTTAATCCTGATGAAATGCATAACGTTTCAAGACGGTATGGTTGGCAATGCCAATCATTACCAACATATGAAGCTCAAAGTCGAAACACAATTGAAACACTTACAGAAATATGGGTGGCAATGCAATCATTACCAACACATTAAAAATCAAAACGAAATTGAAACACTCTCGGAAGTATGAATGGTCCGAAAGTTTTATAAATAGATGAAAACGTTAAAGATACAATAAACTATAACTAAAAATTACTTTAACTATAATTGTTCATAACAATATCTGAAAAATACATAAAAACGATAAAAGCATTCTAAAAAGAAAATCTAGCATCCGTTATGCAGAAAAAAATGAGAGTCTGGCATCGAAAAGTCTCCCCCTTAGGACTCCATGCACGCATTACTCTCACACAAAATTGAAGTCTGGCACCAGGTATCCACCATAGGATTTGCAATGCACGCATTACTTCCACACAGAGACAAACATACAATATAACGATACAAAAAAAACTATGCATAACCGGATACCTTACCCAACATCCTCAGGAAAATTGTCATACATGTAGCTGAATAAAATATTGATATAGCCATCAGAGACCTTAAACTCTCAAAAATGGTATGATATATAACTCCTGTGAAAACATCATAAGTTTCATACCAATTAAAAAAATACGACTATTCCCCTCTCGCTATCGTCCAGGACTCGTAAAACTCACAGTATACAAAACATATAAAATTGAACATATAAAATTTTCAGAAAAGAAAATACCAACCGAGGTTTTATTTATGACATACTATCACACTGCTACAGACAATTCACAATCAAATCAGCATCAAGTTTAAATGTAAAAAATTGACAATATCATCAACATATTTATTAAACCCAAAATAGAAGTATCCAAAGAACTTTAATTACAATTCACAATTTAAAGCTGTCACGGCGATGCAATCATCTCCAATAACATGTTAAACCGTGTCAATCGTCAAATCTGTCAAAGCTCCACACAACATCAATACACATGATATTGTATTAACATCAGGAAAATTCTTTATAGCGGCATGGCGATGCAATCATCACCAATAAACAATAAACAATCACGGACAATCTTCTTAATTACAAACGGTGAACACAAATTGTATCATCAAACGACAACAAATGTCTTCAAACGGTCGTGGCAATACATAAAGTTGAAATCGGGTCTTCTGTTGAATTGGAGGCGGGGCATCGACACAACTAGCTGCGGAACCGTAGCCCTTATGGTCCTTGGCAAGTTTTCTGATATTTGCGGACCATAGGGCTACGGATTTCACCCTATCAAAAACTTTCGAAAATGCGCGGTGAAAATTTTGCGCACCTTTTTTGCAAATTATTGTCATGAAATCGGGTCCGAGAACGATCAAACATATATGTATCGTTTCGTTAGATATTTATCTACATTCTTCTATACTTTCTTACCTATTAATATTCATTTCCAGCTCGTAATCATAACAACTGTCTCGATATTACCACAATGATAAGATGGCGGAACGAAGTAGGCGGGATCAGTTAATATCGAGACATTTGTTATGATAACGAGCTGGAAATGATTGTTAATAGGTAAGTAAGTATAGAAGAATGTAGATAAATATCTCACGAAGCGAAATATATATGTTTGATCGTTCTCGCACACGATGTCATGACAAAAATTTGCAAAAAATCGGTGCAACTTTTTCACCGAGCATTTTCGAAAGTTTTTGATAGGGTGAAATCCGTAGCGCTATGGTCCGCAAATATCAGAAAACTGGCCAAGGACCATAAGGGCTACGGTTCCGCAGCTACGACACAACAATCTACACGTGCAAAGTACACAAAACGAGACACATTGAAAACGGCAATACACATATACAAAGAATGACAACATCAGGGGCGTGTTTTTTTTGCCTTCTTCCGGGTCTTTCAGGAAGATCTTCCACCGAGGTGTGCAAACGAATGACAATTGATCTCTTCCACAGATAATCATAGAAGAGGCAATAAAATACGAAAGATTCAAAATGGCGACTTATGTTGCCGAATTTGTTATTTTGAATGAAATAGTTGATTTTAGAGATATTTGTGAAGGTAGTATAGATGACATTAGTCCGAGATTCATCTGCCGTCCGACAGCATTTTTCGACTTGCTGGAGCGGCTACAGCAAGTCGAAAAATGCCGTCCGACGGCAGAGGAATCTAGGACTAAGATGACACCTTTGTAATATTATGTACAGTTGCGTCTTTGGTGTATGTATCTCCCTATTTTTGATTGATTGATTTGATTATTTTTGGTGTTTAACGCCACTTTCAACAATATTTCAGCTATATCATGGCGACCAGTTTTAGTGGTGGAGGAAGCCGGAGTACCCGGGGAGAACCACCGACCGTGGGCAAGCAACTGGTAAACTTTATCACTTACGGCTGCGAGTCGAGTGCATCTTTTTTGTAATTCACAAAGCCGGGTGCGAACTCACGCCGTATTGGTGATAGGCTTGTATGAGTTGTTAGATCCAGCGACCTAACTCATTGAGCCACCCGGGGCCCTATTTTTGAAAAAATTTTGTATTTTTGTACCATAAAAGAGCTGTTTCGGATAAATGTTGATCACAGATTCGTTCCGTCTATTTGATGTGGAGGAACATACAGACAGTGGACAAAAGTATTCAGACGCTTCCAATATTCCCTATATATTTCATATAAAACAACAATTTTTCAAAAATATATCTTGAAGTCAAATCATGTCCGATTTCGATAATCATTTGATCAACAAAAGCAGAAAGATATGGCGTTTATAGTAGTAATTTTTAAATAACCTTTTGAAGCATATTTAATATCAAATCGACATGATTCATACATGCCAACCCTACCGATTTACGCGGTAGTCTACCGAATTTTTAAGTCTTCTACCGCCTATCGAATTTAGAAGTTTTCCTACCGATTTAAACAAAAAGTGAAAAAATATATTGTGAATTGTTCATATGTTGATTATTCTTGTAGATTTCTTATGTTAACATCAAATTGCATGTGTCGACCCTATATAGATACTAATAATCCACTATATAGGGTCGACACATACAAACTGACGTCAACATAAGATTGTATGAATATTGACACGAACAAGTTAAAATAAGGAAAAAGAGATGAAATAATAAAGAAATAAAGGAATTTTATTAAAAATAAATTTGTAAGCAGAAAGTTAGAAAAAGCGGGGTGGTAAGTCCGTACCACGAGCGTCTGTGATGTTAATCGGAATTTCAGTACGAGTACATTTCTATTTTTGTGTGTATTTAGATGAACCCTGAGACTGTTCTCGAAAGTATCCTAAGATTTGTCCTAAGATATGTCTTAAGACGATTTTTAGGATGATCTTGGGACCATCTTAAGACATGTCCTAAGAGTGATCTCGAAGTTATCTTAAGACTATCCTAACTTAGGATGTCTGAACTATGTCCTAAGTGTCAACACAATGATTAGGAAAATAGAAATATTGTGTACAACAATATCTCCAATATTAAAATATAGCAAACACTTAATAAAAATACTCATAATAAAATATAAGATGTAAATAAAGTGTGTTTTTTTTTTCAGTTTCGTCTACTTTTTACGCTGCATCTCATGAGTCTGATTCTCGTTTTCTTTAATTTGTAGTTATATATATATACGTAGTTCTGAAGGTCATATACGATATGCAACCAATGTATAACACGCTTTTATGTTCAATGCTTTATTATTAGTGCTTTCTTATACCCTTAAAGGGTTGACAGCATAAAACAAACAAACATGAATATATATACATATACACACATAAACATACAAATCAATCATACATTAAAACAAACATACTAATTATGCAGTTATATTGAGTCCACTCTCCTCAGTGCTAATGACTTTTGAATGAAAGGGGAAGCAAGTTGCATAAGACATGAAGAAGATACAAAATATTCGAGATTTGAATATGATTATTTTTATTTCCCATCAAATTTGTGTATAGATTTTCAATCTGTGTTAAAAATTCCGTTCTTAATAATTGTTTTTTGGCAATGAAAGAAGAAGTGTTCCTCATCTTCAATTACATTTAGGTGACATTGCCTACAAATGCGTTGTTCTCTATTTATTTTATTATATCTGCCTCGTTCAATTTCTAAGACATGATCACTTATTCTCATTTTCACAAGTAATTTTCTATTTTCAAAGTTTGAATTTTCAATAAATGGTTCTATAATATAATTTGTCTTTATTTTGCTGTATAGAAAAAGTTTATTGTTGATATTAAAAGACCTCAATTTCTCGAAAAACATGTTTTCATAGTTTTCTAGTAATGTTTTTTTCAAAGATTTTGTGAGATGCCATTTCTCCTTGTTAAAACTAGTAACCTCTATATTTTTTTCAGTTATTTTGTTTGTGTTTAAAATATTCTCTGCAAAGGTATACCAGGAATATGTCCCATTTAAATGCAATGTTTTTGAGAGGCTATATGTATCCAATAATAAAGGATTATTGTCCTTGTTTGAAATTCTAGCCATATACTTCAATACTTGCAACTTTATATAAACATCTAAAGGATATTGAGAAATTTCTGCTCTAGCAGCTATGTTGACAGATCTTTTACTTATTCCAAGAACAAATTTACAAAATTTTAAGTTCACCTTTTCAAGAGAACTTGTATCTAATGAGTCAATGAGATCAAAATTAGAATTTGACTTGTTTGCCCGCAATTGTCCTTTAAGTATTTTTTCATAAAAATCCATATACCAAATTTCTGAGTTATACATGAGTATAGGTTTAACAAGAGATTCAAATATTTTTTTGTATATCTTTATTGAAACATTTTCAATAGGGTTTAAATATTTAAACATGGAAAACATAACCTTACAACCCTTTTTTGATAGTTCTATATGGGTAGAATGAAATTTTCCTGAAGCCTCAATAAGATTTCCCAGGTATTTATATTTCAGGACCTTTTCTAATTTATACCTATTTAAATAAAAATCAGACTTGTTATATGGGATATGTCTTTGTTGAATGATATAGCTTTAGTCTTTTTCACATTTACTGAGAGTTGCCATTTTTTACAATATTCACTTAATTTATCTAAAGATTTCTGTAGGCCCTCTGCACTTTCAGATAGGTGTAAAATGTCATCTGCAAACATGATGCAATTTAAGGACAGTGTTTCTAATGTAACTGGATGACAGCTATCATCAAATATATC
>MJUT01035832.1:31390-46549 GCA_002080005.1 Gigantidas platifrons
TATTTGCTTTCTAAGCGTCTCTTCGTTGTGCAAAGATGAATTCTACAATGGTTAAGAAAAGCGATTTGTCTGTCGTTATGTATGTATAATTGTCCTGCTGTATTCAGTATGCGTTGACGGTATCTATGATATCAAATGATACGCATAAGAATAACTAATTCTGTTTGGTTACATTGTTCTAGCTAAAAAAATATATATATATATATATAGTCTCGCCATGGTTTGTACCTTTACATAATTTAATTAGTCTCGCCATGGTTTGTACCTTTACATATTTTAATTAGTCTCGCCATGGTTTGTACCTTTACATAATTTAATTAGTCTCGCCATGGTTTGTACCTTTACATAATTTAATTAGTCTCGCCATGGTTTGTACCTTTACATAATTTAATAACTTACACGACGCTGGGGTAATTATTTAATTAAATTTTGTAACAAATAAGATTAACGACGATCCTTAGAGAAACGAGATAATCTAAATATAATTAAATAATAACAATAATAATGAGACAAGGAGTAGGATGACTAATGTCGTTGTCTTACTGAACTCAAATTAACCTTGATCTCAACTGACTTCGGTTATCGACCATATTCTCACATTAACGTCCCTCCAGTGTCAGTAAGGGTNGACCACAGGTGAACATTTGGAACATTTGAAATACCTTGAAATATCTAAATATAATCGATTCTATTCACTTGAAAGACCTTGAAATATCTAAATATAAACGAGAATCGAAAGCACGAATGCCGATAAAATATTGTTGTTTAATTTTTGTTAATTGTGGCTTATTTAGCTTTCTGAACATTAAAAAGGTAAAAATATAAAATGAAAACACCGTTGCAGATAGAAATGTATCATGTGAGATATCTACTTCTAGTTTCCAGGAAATTTCCTAGATATTCGTCGCCATCTTCATCTTCTAAGTTGCCAATGATTATGTTCTTTATATTAATACATGGCAGCAGTAAAGTCCCCATGTTGAAAATACATGAATAAAGTGCTATACCTATATCGGTCTCATTTTCTTGGAGATCATGGTCACATTGATGTTTGAATTTGTTAGAAGAGATTGAAGTTACCAAAGGGGCAATCAGAATTCGTAAATCGAAGCAGGACAGACAACACAATGGTCAAAAGAAAATGTACAAAAGGACATTCAGCGATCTACAAACCATACACATAAAACTAAAGATATAGTAACACGAACCCAACTAGAAACCGGGATGAATTCAGGTGCTCCGGAAGGGTAGGCAATTCCTGCTCCACTGGTGGCAGCTGTCGTTTTAATCTAGTTACAAATTTGACCAAGGCGAATAAGCCACATGTCATTTCCAATAATAAATTCGACATACAATGTAGGTACTATCGAAGCTGGTTTCTTGCTTTTATTGCAGTGTTGCCTATTCCTATTTTTTGGGGAATTCGCATCGTATATAATTGCGTTTACACGAGATTGCTCTGATCAAAGGAACTTTTCATGTCATCAACATTTGCAAAGGGAAACTTTATTGACGAGTAATCCGATATTTCACTAAAAAATAGATAATTGTATAACTTTACCAGTATTTCAGTCATATCTTGGCGTCTTGCATAGCGATTCATTGCTTGGCTAGATCTACCGCCTGATTGATTGATTGATTTGTGCAATATTTCATTTATGTCGTGGAGAAGGAGAAAGGTGCAATTGATTGGAGTTTAGCGCCAACCTTAGCAGTATATATCGGCTATATCATGCATGGCGGATAACACGGTGATTCATTGAATGGTATTTAACGTGAAATTTAGCAGTATTTCCGCTATATCATTGTGTATGACTCAGTGATTGATTGATTGAGGTGTAACACCAACATTAGAGCAATATTTCACATGTATGAGACAGTGATTGATTGGCGTTTAACGCCAACCTTTGCAGTATTTCAACTATGTCTTGGCGTATTACACAGTGATTGATTGATTGGTTGGTGTCTGACGCTAACTTTAGAACTGTATTTCAGCTATGCCATGGCATAAGACACAGTAATTGATTGATGTTTAACGTCACTTTTTTTCAATATTTTACCCAACTTCGTGTATGCAACGTTTATATTAGTAAAAAAGCAGTACTTACCAAACGAATTTCTAAACATAACAGTCCATCCATTTGATGTTTCGTTCGGTGGACAACAATTAAATGAATTGTCAATAACACATGTTTTTATTGATTCTTTATACCCAAGTGCACAACAACTGCCTGCAGCAAAACAGCTATACGCACATTGTAAATCTGAGACTCCCGTCAGCTGTGTAACAAAGGGGGTTTCCCTGATTTTCATATCAATGAAGGACGTGAATGTGTCTCCACAGAGAACAGTAACAATAATAAGACTGAAAATAAAAATCAGAAGACACTTTGCTGGTCTTACTTCTCTCATAATGGACATTTACGTATGTCTGATCTTACAAGATTAAAATATTTATCATCCAGGAATATTATTTGCTTTCTAAGCGTCTCTTCGTTGTGCAAAGATGAATTCTACAATGGTTAAGAAAAGCGATTTGTCTGTCGTTATGTATGTATAATTGTCCTGCTGTATTCAGTATGCGTTGACGGTATCTATGGTATCAAATGATACGCATAAAAATAACTAATGCTGTTTGGTTACATTGTTCTAGCTAAAAAAAATATATATATATTAATCTCGCCATGGGTTGTACCTTCACATAATTTAATTAGTCTCGCCATGGTTTGTCCCTTTACATAATTTAATAACTTACACGACGCTGGGGAAATTAATTAATTAAATTTTGTAACAAATAAGATTAACGACGATCCTTAGAGAAACGAGATATCCTAAATATAATTAAATAATAACAATAATAATAAAACAAGTAGTAGGGTGACTAATGTCGTTGACTTACTGAACTAAATAATTAAATAATGATAATAAAAAAGACAAGTAGAAGGATGACTAATGTCGTTGACCTACTGAACTCAATTTAACCTTGATCTCAACTGACTTCGGTTATCGACCATATTCTCACATTAACGTCCCTCCAGTGTCAGTAAGGGTTAGAGTTATGTTGTTTACAACTCAATTTAACCTTGATATCAACTGACTTCGGTTATCGACCATATTCTCACATTAACGTCCCTCCAGTGTCAGTAAGGGTTAGAGTTATGTTGTTTACAACTCAAATTAACCTTGATCTCAACTGACTTCGGTTATCGACCATATTCTCACATTAACGTCCCTCCAGTGTCAGTAAGGGTTAGAGTTATGTTGTTTACAATTCAAATTAACCTTGATATCAACTGACTTCTGTTATCGACATATTCTCACATTAACGTCCCTCCAGTGTCAGTAAGGGTTAGAGTTATGTTGTTTACAACTCCAATTTCAACAATCAGACAATGGACAAAAGTATTCACACGCTTCCAATTTACCCTATATATTTACCCTATATATTTCATATAAAACTACAGTTTTTCAAAATATTATCTTGAAATCAATTCATGTCCGATTTTAATCCTTATTTTATCAACGAAAGCAGAAAGATATTTGTAGTTTATAGTATTTTTGTAATTTTGAAATAACGTTTTAAAGCATGTTTTTCAAATCGCCATGACTTAACCACAGACTTAAATAATTTGTCTACACAGGTACTATCAAAGCATTGTATTTCGAAAGAAATTAATTCAGTTGTGTGTTTAGCTTGGATATTCTCAAAATGTTTATCATAGAAAATAAATTTTGAAATTATACAGTAAAACTACATAAAATTATGTTTTTATTGATATAAAAATTCTCGAAATCGGGTGTGAATTGACTTCAGGATAAGCTTCTGAACAATTGTTGTTTTATATGAAATATATAGGGAAAATTGGAAGCGTGCGAATACTTTTGTCCATTGTGTTGTGTATATCGTGGCGGTCAGTTTGATTGGTGGTGGAAACAGGAGTACCCGGAGAAAACCACCGTCCTTCCGCAAATCACTGACAAACATTATCACATAATGTTGTATCGAGTACACGTCCACATGAGCGGGATTCTAACTCACAAAGTTAGTGTTGATAGACATGTACACTATTATTAATGAGGTCCTTGTTGCCAGTGCCGGATTTACCATTATGCTTAGGGGTGCTTAAGCACAGGGCCCCGCTGGCCAGGAGGCCCATCTTCCTGCAAAAAAAATTGCGATAGATTTTTGCTTATGTGGAGCAATTTTAAATTTGAAGTCGGTATGTCTGACTGTCTGTGTAGGCCCACCGGGTCTACCTGCTTCGAGGCCCAAGTAAGAAGCCTCATACCTTAACTAACAAAGTGCCTGATTTTTGCTAAATCCTACACTGCCAACTACCATACAATTAGATCACGACGGTTCCCCAATGTTACTAAAAACGTTGATATCAAAATCGATGCTCACGGCGCGTTTCTGTAATGACCTTCACCAGGTACGCTGACAGTCAAGAGATTGGAATGCAAGATAATTAAAGCGTTTTGTGAGCAAAAGGTCAAAACAGAATAGCCAAAATCAGCTATGATCACAAGTCTATGCATGAGAAAGGAGAACGTGTCCAGTGCCAGATTTAGCTATAGGTTCGACAGACTGAAGCCTAGGGCATCAAATGTTAGGGGGGCCTTCAGTCAAGGTGCATGATATTTTTAACACTGTTATTGAACTTTCACACTTATGCTGTCATAACGTACTGTACTTTCTAAGCATCCCTTCAGTAATTTTCCTTACAAAGTTGCTGCACTCCATTTCAGAATATTGCAGAATTTTAGACACCCCTCATCATCTTCGCCTTTATTGAAATTGATTAAGCACACGTTCATCTTCCTCCAGTTGTGAATGTGGGGAATTGAGAGTGGCATCACAAGTGGAATATCCTAGGGATTCTCTTGATCTAATTCCGGCACTGAACATGCCTTAGTATTAATAGCAATTACATTTTTAAGAACTGTAATTTTCAATAATAAATATATCTAATAAATCATGTCAGTAACGACACATTGAATACCGGGTGGATGATACCGTCGTAAATTAAGACAATTGTCCACCAGCTGAGTTATCGACCCTGTGACAGTAATAAAAACGTAGATATCTAGTTTAGTGCGCAAGACTCGTTTCTAGAATAGCATTTATCAGGTACGCTTAGAGTCAAA
This sequence comes from Gigantidas platifrons, assembly GCA_002080005.1. Classification (NCBI taxonomy): domain Eukaryota; kingdom Metazoa; phylum Mollusca; class Bivalvia; order Mytilida; family Modiolidae; genus Gigantidas; species Gigantidas platifrons. The sequence goes on from MJUT01035832.1 coordinate 36,539, forward strand.
TGGGTTTCATACATCTATCCACAGCAATGTCCCGGAGTTCCGTCTGTCGTTTCCTTATAACCTTCCGGGCATCCACCCTCCATGAAGTCTTGCAGTCATATGGAAGAGTTTAAATTTAAGGTACCAAGTATTAATATTTTATTGATTTGGTCAACATAATAAAGAACCTCGACCTAGATGGTGCTACTTATTTATGCCCATAAAAAGGCAGATACTACGGAAGGTCCTCTAAATATTGGACATTAAACTCTCTTCCCGTTAACAAACATGCCCTCCATAGGCGAGTCTTGTTTCTGGTTGGTCGATTTCCTCAAAATCTTCTCTGAAGCCACTTGGCTAAATGAACCAAAACTTGGTAGGATGCATCTATGCAAGATCCTCTATCGTCCCCTTCCGTTTACAAAAATGGCCACCATAGGTAATAATTGTTTCTGGTCGGTCGATTTTAAAAAAATCGTCTCTGAAACCACTTGGTCAAATAAAGCAAAATTTTACAGGAAGTATCAATGGAAGTTCCTCTATATGATTTCTTCAGTTCATCCCGATTGAACAAAGAACATGGTTGCCATGGGCAATTCTTTTTTTTAGATTGGTTGAAATTTAAAAAAAAATCCTCTCCTGAAGCTAGGAGGCACAATAAATTGTTAATTCGTAGGATACAGTCCGACAAAAGATAAGCACCACCTGACTTGTTTCAATAATATCTTTTCTAATAATGAACTTATTTCAAATCGGTTTGCTGTTTTCGTTACCTGTACACACATACTTACTTACCGGTGAAACAGGTTATTGATCGATTTTCATTTATGTGTATATGACAGGGTGTGTAAAGTGCCACGTGTACTTTTGTGTTAGCGAGCGAAAGCTGATTTTATTTGTGTAGAGTTTTAAGTTTCATTTTCTATTGGTTTGGTATGGTGCCCTAACCCTAACCCTAACCCTAACCCTAATTAACCATACCAGAAAGGTGGCAAGCTGTTGGCATGCATAACGGTGGTTTTAGCCATAGAAGGGTGGCAGACCACTTCAGGTTTAACCATTCCATCATTGTACGACTGATGCAGCGTTTTCGTCAAACGGGGAATGTTACTGACCGTCCACGTGCAGGTAGACCTCGCAAAACGACGCCGAGAGAGGACCGATCATATCCAGACGGGCGCGGCAACGGCCGTTCAGTACAGCTAGTGCACTTCGTGGAAATTTAGAGTTTGGAGGCCACATTAGCACACACACTGTAATCAGACGCCTCCACCATCAGGGAATGCGAAGGCGACGACCCATACAACGTTCACAGTTGACATTACATTATCGACAGGCTCGATTTGACTGATCACATGATCATTTGGGGTGGACTATTCGCACATGGAGACGGGTCTACTGTTCTGATGAAAGTCGTTTTTTGCTACGCCCTACCGACGGTCGTGCAAGGGTTTGGCGCCAACGAAACACTTCATTTCAGGACACCCACATGTTGGGCACAACTGTTTTTGGGGGTGGGGTGTAACTGTCTGGGGTTGTTTTTCTTTTGACTGTAAGTTGGACTTGTACGTTCTTGATTGTAATCTGACAGGCCAAAAATGCCGTGACAATGTGCTCGCTCCACGCGTAGTCCCCCATTTTGACAATCATGCGTTGGTTGACAGGCCAATGTTCATGAACGACAACGCTAGGCCACATAGAGCCCGAATTGTACAACATTTCTTTTTTACAGCAAGAGGCTGTTCAGAGAATTCCATGGTCTGCGATGTCGCCAGACATGAACCCTATAGAGCATGTATGGGATTTTATTGGCCGAAAAATTAACCAACGCAATCCAAAATGTCAAAATATTGACGAATTAAGAACTGCTATCTTACAGGAGTGGCAACAGTTCCCCCAATAACGGCTTAGGCGTCTTGTGCGAAGCATGACGAGGCGTGTTACAGAACTTCACAATAAACGCGGTGGATATACTCGTTATTGATGTTTATGCCTTACACATACACACAATAGATGCATTTAAAAGTTTTTAAAATCTGAAGACTCTGCATTTTAACGCAATGTTAAAAACTTCCATCAAAGACAAACTGGTTTTACGTTTTTCCAGCGCCATTTTTGCCACGTCATAGTCACGTCTTTCAGGATGATAAATACTTCGTAGATTGGTAATTTATATAACAAAAAAATATATCGATAAAAATATAGGGTGGTGCTAAACTTTTGTCGGAGTGTATATTATATTATAAAGATACAATACAGCGAACAGGCGTAATATATGTAGCTCATTTTCATGTAAAATTCATATACCTATAATATTATATTATAAAAATACAAAGGATATATGGTCGAATTGAAAATGAGCAATTTGTGAAGGATAATAAAACACAAAATGTCTAGAAAGCATAGCCAAAACCATCCATTGAAAATTTAATGGGATGACAGTTCATAAAATTGCTAGCAACTGAGCTGGTGATGCTGTCATGGGACTAATATATAGTTCACGTACCAACAGTGACATCGTCCCATTAGTTTTGTAATATATAATCGTTGAATTATTTCACAATATGCTGATTTCAACGACTAATGTATCTTTAGTGTGGATTGAAGCCAAATAAATGGAAATTATAAAAGGGGCGCAAGATATTTGAGCGAATTTTTGACTTGTACGGTTTTACATTTAAGCGGAAATGTTATGCTAAAAAGAGTGGACCTTACTTGTGTTTTACCTTTGGATCACATGATGATTTGATTTGATTTGATTTTTGGTGTTCAACGTCACTTTCAGCAATATTTCAGCTATATCATGGCGACCAGTTTTAGTAGTCGGAAGAAGTCGGAATACCCGGAGAGAACCACCGACCATGGGCAAGCAACTGGTCAACTTTATCATTTGCTGCTGCGAGGCGAGTGCACCCTTTTTGTAATTTACAAAGCCAGACGTATTGGCGATAGACTTGTATGAGTTGTTAGGTAATCCAACTACCTAACTCATTGAGCAACCCGTGCCCTACAACTACCTAACTCATTGAGCCACCCGGGCCCTACAACTACCTAACTCATTGAGCCACCCGGGCCCTACAACTACCTAACTCATTGAGCCACCCGGGCCCTACAACTACCTAACTCATTGAGCCACCCGGACCCTACAACTACCTAACTCATTGAGCCACCCGGGACCTACAACTACCTAACTCAATGAGCCACCCGGGCCCTACAACTACCTAAGTCATTGAGCCACCCGGGCCCTATTACACGATGAAGAGTAATAAAACACAATGGAAGAACAACTACAACAAGTTTGCAGCTAAAATTAAGCAAAGTAGAAAAACTCTGCTGAAACTAAGAATATGTTTTATTAAATACCAATATACCGTGGTCCCGTTTTTACGACTTTTTCTACTGAATCGTTTCAAAAACTTTAGTGAATGAATGATTGTTGGTAAACACCAAGTAACTTTTATTCCAGCGGTATAGTCGGAATAACAAATTACTTTTCTAAGAGATGATGAGGTCCACTTTGTACTTGACTAACAATGCTGGATTTTAATAGTCTTAGCTCATTAGAGCTACAATGCACGTATACACATCATTCTCTATCCAGAGATGTCTTTCCCGTTACCCAACAACATCTCTGTCAACGCTAATTTTACAAGATTTTTGTAAAATTTAGAAACAGTAAAAAAAATGTACTTAAAAATTCTTTTAATTATTGTAAATATCAATAAAGATGAAAATAAATCACTCATTTCAAATCAATTCTCTCTTAAAAATGATTTCCCCCCCACACACTTCTTGGAGAAATATTTTGAGGGGGTACAAATTAAAAACGATCGTGTTATGTAACATATTTTGTCATGCATGTGTATTTCCTATATTTATTAAAAGTCGTCTGCTCTAAACGACAGATGTCAACACTGTAGCGAAGAGTACCTGAAATCACTGTAACGGGCCATTCATTTGAATTATTGTTAAATTGATACAAGTGGTTCAAGTGTAATGACCTTTACAAAGTATTGTGTTTGGTTTGTATTTAATGTGAGTCCGGATTAATACAGGTATAGGATTCCGTACATTTCAAACAAAAGAACTTTTGTAGGAGTGTATATATCTTTATTTTCTCAATAAACCAATAAACCATTGCAATACATAGGTATAGAGAATTACAAACTATTCACAATATATACAATTACAGAGAAACATAATTATAAAATTCTAATTACGCGTTACAGACTTTCTGAATCTCTCTGAAATCTACGAAGGTGACGATACCGAGGAATTAAAGAAATGAGCACTCAACCGGAACAATATTGTTTTTATCTTAAGATACTTCCAATTAAACGTTAAAGACTTTCTGAATCTAGGAACCTGAAAATGTGCCCATCAATGTGAAATATGAGACTGGCCTTTGTAGACTGTGGTTTGTTATATAGAGGTGCATCTAAAGCAAGTTTGACTGTATATATTGTATGATTGTCATTATGTTAAAATGTTGTTCATGTTAAAAGTTTGTGTGAATTTCATATTTACATTTAATTGGTTTTGTTTGATTTTTGTTTGTTGTTTTTTTTTTTTTTTATGTAATATGAATTATATAAAATAATAATAATAAATATGTAGACTTTGCATATCTTTGTATATTCCTGAATACTACGGGTATTTACGTTTGCTGAAAGAGAGGCCATCTGTGTCCTGTGGACATATTCGTCCATTTCTAGCTCACCTGGTAGAAAGTCCATGGGAGCTTTTGCCATCACTTGGCGTCCGTCGTTCGTCGTTTCAGAATTTGAATCTCCTCCTTTGATATCGCTTAGCCAAATGAATCAAGACTTGGTAGGAAGCATTCGAGGACTGTCGGCTATAAAGTTTGCTCATTTCGTTCCGGTCTGTTTACAAACATGACCGCCATAGGCAATTCTTGCTTCTTATTGGTCGATTTCTATAAAAACTTGTTCTCTGAAACTTCTTGGCCAAATAAATCACAATTGTCACAATGAGGAATTATTTTTTCTGGTTGGCTGAAATTAAAAAAAAAAATCTCTGAGGCACAATGAATTGCTTACTTTGTAGGAATGGTGTTTGGAAGATCCTGCGCAAAATTTTGATATTTCGTTCCGATACTACAACTAATATGGCCGCCATGGACAGTTCTTAGCCAATTAAAAAAATCTTCTCTCAAACCATTTGGCCAAATTAATTGATATTTGGTAGGGAACACATATGGAAGGTTCTGTTTAAAGTTTCCTCGCAACAAACTAACAGGTGTGCGACACAAGCTTCGCCCACTGTGCCTTAAGTATTTTAATTAGCTCATTTATTCCATAGGTCACGTGTCACACATGAGTAAATATCCAATCACGCATGTCGATGCGGCAATTTGGTCGACATCATTGCAATCATAATATACCTCATGAATGATGTGACATCACAATGGAAATCGTTCCAAATAATGGCACAATAGTGATAGGAAATGATGGCATGGGTAGTTATAAATTCAACTACCATACGATCATAACCACGACAGTCGCTTTATAAATCCAACTACCATACGATCATGATCACGACAGTCCCTTATTTCAGTCTTGCCGTGGTAGTAAGTTTTATTGGTTTTAGAAGCCACTTTCCACAATATTTCAGCTATACCATGGCTGTCAGATATATTGGTGGTAGATTCCACTTTCAACAATATTTCTGTTATACCGTAGAGAACAATTGAGCCCACATCTCCTAAAGTCGACCCTGCATTGTAGGATAACAATTTGACGAATCCAAACCAAGAAGTCATGAGTCCCACTAGGGCATTCTTTGTTAGTTTTGTGCAAATATGTGGGTCCAGCACAAAAGCAATGAGTCCAGGACAAAACCAATGAGTCCAGGACAAAAGCAATGAGTCCAGGACTCGACTAGACGAGCTACAAGTATCTCTGCTTGTCATTTTGCGCTATCAATGAATGAGAGAGGTTATTATTTAGACATTCTCACCAACTTTCCATAAGCACAATCGAAGCTTTCCTTTATCCAATTACTCGACCAAATTTGTACATGTAATACAGCGAAACCTTTCTATAAAGAGCCATTGATGACTTAGAATCCTATGTTAAGCTATCTGATAGTTGTGTCATGTTGGTGCTGCCACTTTTTCTTGATATGCTACTCATGGAGGGGTGTGAATCAGATGTGGATTCTGTAGAACTATTAAAGATCTGTTAGAGTACATACATACTAAGTCCCTCTCCTCCTGCACATTTGACTTCTCTACCCTCTACACAACTATTCCCCATTCTAAACTGAAAAGACAGATCGTTTGTACAACTGTATTTCATAAAAAAAAGAATAGTCAACGTAGATACAAATACCTTGTGTCAGGACGGGACAAATCTTATCTTGTTAAAAACCACTCTGATTCTACCAAAAAGTTATCTGAAACTAATATCATCAACATGCTCTAGATTTCGATTGACAACATACTTTTTATGCTTGGTGGACGTGTTTTTAACGAATTTAGGCATACATATGGGTACAAAGATTTGTTCCTTTATTCGTATGAGGCAGACTTCATACATGTGCTTTTCAAGAAAAACGAAAGGAAGCTAGCCCGATACTTTGATTTCACGTTCCGCTATATATATGATGTCCTTTTAATAAATAATTCTAGGTTTGGTGATTTCGTTGATCTCATCTATCCCACTGAGCTTAAAATAAATGATGCTACAGATACATATGGGTCTCCTTCATACCTTGAAATACACCTCGAAGTTGACAGTGAGGGGCGGTTAAGAACGAAATTTCCGCACTGGACAATATACTACTATCCTGCCAGGAATATTTTAATAAGACATAGCTTCCATCAATTAGTTCTTAATTTTATTTTCATTAAGGAAATGAAAGATTGCACAATATGACATCACAATATTCATACACATTACGTGTAGATCTTGAAGACTTTGAGCATGAGACTCGCTATGCTGCCTATCAGTCATTCTCTATTGGTGATGCCGATTCTAAATATAGGCTTCAGGTCTCTGGATACCATGGAGACGCAGGTATATAGCATATCGTCAATTTAAGGGTTGTCCTGTTACTTTATACTAAATGTAATTTAATACGCATAATTAGGGTATTGGATTTAGAGGTATCAGCAGTAACAATGACATTTTCTTGAGGAGTGTGTCTGATTTGATTTAATTTGATTTATTGTGCATAATGCCACTTTCAGCAATATTTCAGCTATATCATGGCGACCAGTTTTTGTGGTGGAAGAAGCCGGAGTACCCGGAGAGAACCACCGACCATGGGCAAGCAACTGGTAAACTGCATCACTTGCGGCTGCGAGTCAAGTGCACACTTTTTGTAATTTATAAAGCCGGGCGAGAACCCGAGCTGTATTGCTGATAGGCATGTATGAGTTGTTGGGTAATTCAATTCCCTAACTCATTGACCCATCTGGGCCCCTAGGAACATGTCTGTTGTTCCTTCCTTTGAAACATATATATATATATTCTGTTTGTAGCCTCCAATACGTTGGCGAGTCTAAGCAGCCCTTCCACAAACGTCTGAATGGACACATGAGTGACCTTACAAAAAAGCCATTTCTTCCTGTGAGCCAGCACTTCGGACTGTCTGACCACAGACTCGAGTATTTTAACAGAATGAAAATCTTCGTTATTGAACAGAACTGTCTGTGGAGTGATTTTCAACTAGAGAATCGGACAAGATTTTGGATTAAAGAACTCCGTGGTTTACAGGACAATAGCAATGAGTCCAGGACAAAAGCAATGAATCGAGGACAAAAGCAATGAGTCCATGACAAAAGCAATGAGTCCTGGACAAAAGCAATGAGTCCAGGACAATAGCAATGAGTCCAGGACAAAAGCAATGAGTCCAGGACAAAAGCAATGAGTCCAGGACAATAGTAATGAGTCCAGGACAAAAGCAATGAGTCCAGGATAAAAGCAATGAGTCCAGGACAATAGCAATGAGTCCAGGACAAAAGCAATGGGTCCATGACAATAGTAATGAGTCCAGGACAAAAGCAATGAGTCCAGAACAAAAGCAATGAGTCCAGGATAAAAGCAATGAGTCCAGGACAATAGCAATGAGTCCAGGACAAAAGCAATGAGTCCAGGACAATAGCAATGAGTCCAGGACAAAAGCAATGAGTCCAAGACAAAATCAATGAGTCCAGGACAATAGCAATGAGTCCAGGACAAAAGCAATGAGTCCAGGACAAAAGTAATGAGTCCAGGACAAAAGCAATGAGTCCAGGACAATAGCAATGAGTCCAGGACAAAAGCAATGAGTCCAGGACAATAGCAATGAGTCCATGACAATAGCAATGAGTCCAGGACTCAACTAAAGGAGTTACTCTGCTTCTTATTTTGTGCATCGGGTAATGAAACTCACAATAAAAATGAAGATGTCTAATTTAGTGGCATTATGTGTAAAACCTAATACTAATCTAACTTCCGATTTTGAGAGTACCAGCTGATCAAGGTTATTCCAGAAACAAATCGTGCGCACTAAATCGTATATCTACGTTTGTAACTAGACTAACACGACGGGTGTCACTAGTGGACCAAGAAATGCCTACCCTTCCGGAGCACCTGAGTTCATCCCGTTTTTAGTGGGGTTCGTGTTACGCGATCTTTAGTTTTATATGTATGTTTTGTAGATCGTTGTTTGCCCTTTTATATTTTTTCTTTTGTCCATTGTGTTGTCTGTTCTTCTTCGATATACGGATTCTAATTATTCCTTTGGTATCTTCAAATTCTTCTTTGTATTATAGTTTTGGTATTAAGATGATGATACGTGCTATAAAACAAACATAAACAAACGATTTCTTGTATTAATTGTTTGATCCCAAACATGTTTCAGAAATGCTTTATAATAATTAAAACTGGTTGTAATACAACGTAGCTGACTTGAAGCCATATCCAAGTGTTGAAAAATACACATCGGGATTGTCCTTTCACTAAATACTTCTGTGTTTGGTGACTATTTTGATCCCTTTGAACTTGAAATAAACGACATAATATATACAGCAACAGTCAAAGAACATAAAGTATTAGAGATTTTCAATATGGCGGCGTTCTACTACAATACATGTTGATTACGTTTTAGGTCATTACATAGAAACGTCAGTTCGAATACGTATGATATTACTGTACAAAGTCAGTGACAACAAGACGTCTCGTGAGCCGTGACGTCATTTTACGTATGATGTGCTTACCTCCTATTAAATGCACACAAACGAGATGGGTCGCAAAAGCAAAGAAGTGACAACAGAAACCAAAGAATTGATCGTAAGATTATATAGGGAAAAGGAGAGAAGGTCGTATATTTCTGATTTATTGGACATACCCTGGTCAACAATTGACAGTGTTGTGAATATATATGGTCAACTTGAACAGTAGAAAATCAGCCACGAAAAGGGAGACGAAAATTCTTCACTGCCCGGGATGAAAAAAAAATCGTCACGCAATTTTGCAGGAAATAACAACCAAATTTAATGACAATAAATATCATTCGTTCAGCAGTAGAACTATCAGAAGGAAACTTGCATCTAAAGGTTACAAACTGTGAGCTGCAAAAAAGTGTGTCACCGTTCGCGAAGTCAACCGTAAAAAGAGGGTGGCATGGTGTAGGGAAAGACGCAACTAGACTGTTGATTCACACTGGAGGAAATATATATATTTTGATGAAAGTCAGATAGTTGTTGGATCAAAACTGTATTCATATCTGGAGGAAAGGCGACGAAGTTAACCGTTCGGATTTGATATGCCGACCTTCCCAACGAAAAGTAAGTGTGATGATCTGGGGGTGTTTGTCTTTTAACGGGATCCGAACTTTAACTGATAGTTTAAACATATTTTATTGTCCAAAAACATGACAATAGGATCAGATACAAGTTTTTCAACTTAGAACATCTTCTCCTTTATATAAACAATATACAGATACAGTTGAACATAAATACATAAAAGCTCCAGTCTTACTTAATAATCAGAAGAAAAAACACCAAAAAAAAAAAAAAAAAAA
>MJUT01035832.1:51184-63393 GCA_002080005.1 Gigantidas platifrons
AAATAAACGTTAGAGAATACCGAAAGGACAATCAAAAATGGACAATCCAGAAACATTGGCAACATAGGAAACACAAGACGAAGGATAACAAAAGAAGAATACAGCATAATATACATTGGACACCACTATATGAACAAAAAACCCACAAACAACACAAACAAGACATGTGCCCTCCTATAAATAACTAGAGATAAAGATGAACCGAAAATAGTTTTTATACGGAAATCGTAACGGACATCACACGAAGAAACCCAGAACGTAAAGACATATAATATGACAACAGACAAACAAAAAAGAAGAGTAATACGGACCCCACCAAAAAAAACCCGGGGGTTAACTCAGGTACTTACGAAGAGAAAGCAGTTCCTGCTTCTTATAACACACCCGTCGTGTTACTCATAACTCAGGTACTTACGAAGAGAAAGCAGTTCCTGATTCTTATAACACACCCGCCGTGTTACTCATAACTCAGGTACTCACGAAGAGAAAGTAGTTCCTGCTTCTTATAACACACCCGCCGTGTTACTCATATATCCAGTCAAGTCCGGTAAAAGTCTTGGCAGAGATCTAGAGGAAAGAAAACATCTACATACAAAGTAAAATATTGTCATTTTTAATATGGGTATTTCGTAACGGCCAAGCAGCTTGTGATGACGACCGTAGAATTTCCGTAGCAATGACTTTAGCTTCGGAGCAACATAGCATTTCTTGAGTAGCTTTTTGTTGATGTGCATATGTCAAGCCAGGAAAGTGAGCGGTCATTCTAGATATACATTAGGAGTATCGATTTTTCTACGAACCTGTCTAATAGACATTTTTGCTGTATATCCGTCATTTTAAATTTTTTCCATGTGTTCTTTTCCGTCACGTGATTAGTATTGCAGCCATATATATTACAAGAACAAATTAAAAGAGTAAATGAACACATGACCGGGTAAACTTGTTAAAAATCTAGTGACATGTTTACATGTCATACAGATACAATATACGTACATTGTCGGAAAATATAAAATTATTTGTATGAGATTTAGAAACAGGTAGAAATGCGAGACTTTGGCGAGCTTTTCTAGCCTGCTTCGAAGCGAATGTAAATTTATTGTTTATTTAACAACAACTGATGTACGTCGTTCTAATTGTTTTCAATTGCCTCATCTCTGACATCTGGGTTGATACCGCTTCTATCTGTCGCTCTACATGAATCAGGTACCAGAAATGCTTTATTAGGTTCATCACTAGTTTAAGTTTAGTTCAATTGACCCCCTTTATCAGTACTCAAAATCACACAGTTGCAGGATTAGAAAAGTGTTTTATCTCTCCGATATGCATCTGGAAACAAACACTGATTTTATATGCTTCTAAGTTTGCCTTTTATTTTTAATGTTTATTAAATATTCTATGGATATATTTGTTTCTGGTGATCTTTTTGAATCGTGTTCTACATATTATGAGATCTTCATTGTCTTTACAAACAATGCCGTAATAAAAATCCCGTTATATTATACTTCTTAATGTTATTTTTATTAAGGAAATGAAAGATTACACAAGATGACATCACAATATTCATACATATTACGTGTAGATCTTGAAGACTTTGAGATCGAGACTCGCTATGCTGCCTATCAGTCATTCTCTATTGGCGACGCCAACTCTAAATATAGGCTTCAGGTCACCGGTTACCATGGAGACGCAGGTATATAACATAACGCTAACTTAAGGGTTGTCCCGTTACTTTATGCTTACAGTAATCTAATTTGCATAATTAGGCAATTGAATCTAGTGGTATATTGACATACACCGATGTATCAACAGTGACAATCAAATTATCTTGATGGGCGTGTCTGATGTTCCTTCCATTTATATATATATAGCTGTGACATTAGGGCTATAGGACATTGATATTTAACGCCTCTTTCAACAATATTTCAGCTATATCGTGGCTACCAGTTTTATTGGTGAGGAAAACCAGAGTGCCAGGAGAAAACCACTGACCTGTCGCCAGTCACTGAGAAACTTTATCACATAAGGTTGTATCGAGTACACCTCGCCATGAGTGGGATTCGAACTCACAACTTTAGTGGTGATATGCACTGATTGCAAAGGTAGTCATAAATCCAACTGTCATACGATCACGACCACACTTGTACATACACAGAATAAATATCACCCAGAGTTAACTAAATCAACTAAGGATCCCCTCTCTCGAGTATAGGTGACCTTAGTCGATCTTTGCTATCATGTTTAGGCCCTGTGGTTTATTGCTCACAAACACTTTTAAATTATTTGCCTTTCCAATCTTTCGATTTTGAGCGTAGTTGAAGACGGTTATACAAAAACGGCGTCGTGCGCACTAAATTTGATATCTACGTTTTTATTACCACACCAACAAATATGAACAACTCCAATGTATATCTGCTTTAATTTTTATTCTTACATATGAGACAGTCTGAAATATTCAAATGGATATAACTTTACGACGAAAGACCAAGATGATGACCAATGGAGTGGTCAGTGTGCACAATTAGTTAAAGGGGCGTGGTGGTATAATCGGTGTCACCATAGTAACCTGAACGGATTATATCTTGGTGGAGTTCACACAACAATGGCTGATGGCATAGAATGGAATACATGGACAGGAATGTCTTATTCTCTGAAATCTACTAAGATGATGATACGGAGGAATGAAAGAAATGTGCACCCAACTGGAACGAACTTTTTGACCTTAAGATACTTCTAATTAAGCGTTAAGGACTTTCTGAACCTCTCTGAAATCTACGGAGGAATTAAAGAAATATACACCCAACTGGAACGATATTGTTATTACCTTCAGATACTTCTGTATATATAATATATATAAGAGATCATGTGTTAGTTTTCAATGCAGTTTCTATTTTGTGATTAGCAATAGCCAATTAAAATAATCTGGTTGTTTGTTTGATTTGTAGACAGAGTAGTCTTTATTATGTAGTTAGATGTTTGTTGTTTCTTTAGATTTTATTTTTACACGAATACTTATCTCCATTTACTGTAAGCCTGCTTCACTTCATGACCTATTCCTCGTCCGCATCGGTGGTATAATGGTTAGCGAGCTCACTTCGAGTGCGGTAGATCATGGATTCGAGCCCAGATCGGGTCAAATCAAAGACTATGAAAGTTGTATGTTTTGCTTCTCTGCTAAGCACTCAGCATTAAGGAGAAAGAGTAAAGACTGGTTGGCTCGGAATCGGGATAATGTTTCCAAATGTGGCAACATGTCTGCAATCTGATTATTGTTTCAGTGAGCTAGCACAATGAAAAGCTCGAGCCTGTTAGACTAGTACAAAGAGGATCTCATCATCATCTCATTGAACATTAACTTGATCTCGCCACGATAAAGCTGACAAAACTTTATAACATAATGTTGTATCGAGTACACCTAGGCATGAGAACCAGCATGTTCAGCAAGTCAACGACCTTAGTCACCGTACTATTTTTATATTTTTATTTCTATTTTTATTTCATTTTTCTTATTGATGACTATGTTTTGTTTTTAGCACATAAAACTACAGACTATGGACAAAAGTATTCGCACGCTTCCAATTTACCCTTTATATTTCATATAAAACTGATTTAAATTATATATAATTGATCCAGTGTCTCTAGGGATCGTTGTTAATGTTATTTGTTTTAAGATTTAATTAAATAATTATGTAAAAGTATAAATTATGGCGAAGCTTTATAGCTATAGCAAAGTAACCAATCATAATTAGTCAATTAACATACACCTTCAACGTATACTGAATACTGCAAGACAACTATAACGACAGAAAACTTTTGTAGAATTCATCTTTACACGATGAAGATACGCGTATTCATAGCAAATCAAATTCCAGGATGATAGACATTTAATCTTGTAAGATCAGACATAAATAAATGTCAATTATGAGGAGAGTACGATCAGCACAGTGTCTTTTGATTTTTATTTTCAGTCTTATTATTGCTACCGTTCTATGTGGTGAAACATTCAAGGCTTACGTTGATATGAAAATCATAGAATCCCCTTATATGACGCAGATGACGGGAGTCTCAGAATTACAATGCGCTTACAGTTGTTTTGCTTCAGGAAGTTGTTGTGCACTTGGGTATAAAGAATCAATAAAAACATGTGTTATTGACAATTCTTTTAATTGTTGTCCCCCAAACGAAACATCAATTGGATGGACAGTTTTCCTTAGAAGTATGTTTGGTAAGTATTGCTATTTTACTATAATAACCGTTGTATACACTATCTGTGTCACGCACCACGATTTACCTAAAAGCATTGCGAAAATTGACCTTAAGCAGCAACCAATCATTGTCTCATATACCATGATATAGCTGAAATACTGACAAGATTGGAGTTGATCACCACTAATCATTCACTGTAATATTTTAGGATATAGCTGAAATACTGCTTAAATGCTTCAAGCTCCACGATATATCTGACATATTGGTAAAGTTGGAGTTAAACACTGATCAGCCAATCACCGAGTCGTCCACAAGGAAATAGCGGAAACTAAAGTAGTCCTGTATTATTTACTGGTCATTTATAAACNTTTTGATTTGGGCATAGGTGACCTTTTACAGCCGATCTTTGCTATCATTTTTAGGCCCTGTGGTTTATTACTCACAAACACTTTTAAATTATTTGCCTTTCCAATCTTTCGATTTTCAGCGTAGTTGAAGACGATTATGTACAAAAACGGCGTCGTGCGCACTAAATTTGATATCTATGTTTTTATTACCACACCAAACAATATGAACAACCCCAATGTATATCTGCTTTAATTTTTATTCTTACATAGGAGACAGTCTGGGATATTCAAATGGATATAGATTTACGACGAAGGACCAAGATAATGACGCATGGAGTCGTCAGTGTGCACAATTTTATAAAGGGGCGTGGTGGTATAATCTGTGTCACCATAGTAACCTGAACGGATTATATCTTGGTGGAGTTCACACAACACTGGGTGATGGCATAGAATGGAGAACATGGACAGGAATGTATTATTCTCTGAAATCTACTAAGATGATGATACGGAGGAATTAAAGAAATGTGCACCCAACTGGAACGAACTTTTTGACCTTAAGATACTTCTAATTAAGCGTTAAGGACTTTCTGAACCTCTCTGAAATCTACGGAGGAATTAAAGAAATATACACCCAACTGGAACGATATTGTTATTACCTTCAGATACATCTGTATATATAATATATATAAGAGATCATGTGTTAGTTTTCAATGCAGTTTCTTTTTTGTGATTAGCAATAGCCAATTAAAATAATCTGGTTATTTGTTTGATTTGTAGACAGAGTATTCTTTATTATGTAGTTAGATGTTTGTTGTTTCTTTAGATTTTATTTTTGCATGTCCTGGTTAACCCTTTGAGACAACTGATCACTTTACATGACATACTCCTAAACAAGTGATATTACTTTGAGTAAAGAACGGTAATCCAATATGGCTAACATTAATGTTGATGTTGCTTCAGTAACAACATTTGATCTTTTTACTTCACACTTAACTTTACACTACGATAATTATGAAAAATATAGGATTGTGAAAAGGGGGATATTTGTGGTCGTGGTCGGACGGTGCTTGGATTTTAAAGAACCTATTATTATGGAATCGGTGCTGATCACCACTAATGTTATGAGTTTGAATCCAGCTCGTCATGAGGTGTACTTGATTTGATACATTATGTGATTGTTTGTCTGTGACTTCCGAACGATCGGTGGTTATCTACTGGTACTCCAATTTCCTCCACCAATAAATCTGACCGCCACTATATACCGGTAACACAGTTATCACAAATTACAAAGTTTATTTTAGATATGGTGAGGTGAACGCAAGACAAGGATTATCAGGTCCATATCAGATGAGCTCGAAGATTGAATCTGATATGGGCCTGATAATCATTGTTGAGCGATACAAAAATACTAATAATTTTGTTGTGTTTTGACCTTTTTTTAATACTAATAAATTTGTATCGGTAATTTCACAATTTTAACACAGCTTTGTGATTATTTTGTTGTGTTTTGACCTTTTTTTTAATGAAAGGTTTAGTGACGTCACGTTAGACCGCGCATGACAAATGACCAACAACTGATAATTTCTTGTATCACGAGTCGGTGGTCAACTGAACGTTGTTACTACATTTCTCGGGTAGTAAAGATCAAAGGCAACTGTAACAAATTACCGATAAATATCAATTATTAGTGTTTTTTTCGCAAGACAGGGATTATCAGGTCCATATCAGATCTTATCAGGTCCATATCAGATGAGATCTGATATAGACCTGATAATCCTTGTCGAGCGAAAAAAAAAATACTAATAATTTTTTTATCGGTAATTTCACAATTTTAGCACAGCTTTGTGATTTTTTTGTTGTGTTTTGACATTTTTGTTAATACTAATGCTTTTTTTTATCGGTAATTTCACAATTTTAACGCAGCTTTGTGATTTTTTTGTTGTGTTTTGACATTTTTTTGAATGAACGTTTTAGTGACGTCACGTTAGACCGCGCATGACAAATGACCAACAGCTGATAATAAGTGATTAACGATGTTTTTTTAAAACGAGAGGACTTTTCTCAGTCAACTCTCATCGAAGGGCAAAACCCTGAGATGAGAGATGACTGAGAAACGTCCTCGAGATTTAAAAAACATCTTTAATTATTTTATCGCTATTTTGTATTAATTAAATAATTTTTGTTGAGATACTACGTGCGTCCTTGACAACGCTTAGTTACTGGCGATAATTTTCCATCTCACTCTACTAGCGTGAGATGGGAAATTCTCAGATAGCAAGATCAAAGGAAAATACCGCAAAATAGCGATAATTTCTTATATCATATATTTAGATTAAAATACAGGTGTTTTGCATATGCATTATCAATGATTGTCCCAAGCCCATATCGTTTATACCCTATATCGTATACCCAAACAATTTCAAAATTTCAAAATTTTCCAAAATTTCATAACATTTCAAATTTTTTTTCTCTAATTCTTGTTCAATTTTCACACTTCTCAAACCGTGTGAGAAAAAAATCGATAATCAACGTGTGGATCACTTTGTTCTCAGTCGTTGATTGGTCAATTACGAATTACGTAATTTTCGATGCTCATCTTAGCAACGTTTAAAAAATGTAAACAAATCGCGTCGTCTGCTTTATGAAATATTAAAACAAATGTCTGAGATTTCCGTCTTGACCTCTTACCGGTGTTTGATTCTTTTTCTTACTAATATTATATTGATAGTACAGTATTTTCCCAATCGTAACTACTCGGCCATTTTCGCTACCTTTCAAATAACCTCGTACGTAGTGATAAAGTTATATTTTAAATAATTTTCTATATTTCAATTATTTTCATGGATAAAAGTTGAAGTTTTAATTAGTTTTGCATGATTAGATTTTACTAAAGTATGTCTTCCATATTGGATTTCCGTGGACTATATTTTTGTGCAGCTTAACTTCCGGCAAACAATTTAAGAAGAATTTCTACTATCTACGTACGAGGTTATTTGCAGGGTAGCGAGAATGGCCGAGTAGTTACGATTGGTATTTTCCTTTATGAAACATGATGTGGCACATATTTTGACGTCATTGAAGAATGACGTGAAAGGTACGGAAAAGGACATATAGAAATACGAAAAAAATGAAAATAAAAGACACAAATATATTTAATACGTTTGGATTCTGTATTAAAAAAAAACAATGTTTAAATCCGTAATATATATGTTATCCAGCTATCAGACAGGGTATATATAATGTGACATTCCGGCTTAGGATATATATTGATAAAGGATCTATCGGTACGCGACAAATTTGGGGAAATGGCAACTTGGGGGTCACTTGTAAATATTTTAGTGGTTTATTAGAGAAATAATCTCTAACATTGTTTCCCGTTTATTACGATAATTTCTCAAATCTTGATAGTTAAATTTTCACATTTTAAAGTTCTCGGTAAACCTCGAACTTTGAATTGTGAAAATTTAACTATCTTGATTTGAGAAATTATCGTAATAAACGTGAAACAATGTTAGAGACTAAATTTTCAAAATTTAGAAAATTCAAAATTTTCAAAAAAAAATTAACAATTCAAAAAATTTCAAAATTTTTTAAAAAATTCAAAATTTTCATAAAATACATGTATTATCAAAGGCATGGTTGAAATATATGATATAATGAACATTACATGTCAAAATCTGTATCACATGCCGTATCAACCCTCGACCTATATCACCCCTTGGGCCGGTGGCCCTTGGGGTGATATAGCGTTCCCGGGTTGATACGGCATGTGATACAGATTTTGAGATGTAATATTCAGTATGTATCACAAGTAGGTAGTTACTAACTTTAGCGGGTAGTAAAGATCAAAGGAAATGCGGTAACAAATTACAGATAAAACATTATATGATAAAGTTTTCCAGAGACTTGCTGCAGGTTGTTGGTTTTCTATGTGTACTCCAGCTGGTTCCTCCAAAAATTATAACTTGATGTAAGTGTTGAAAATTTTCAAATTTTTCACATGTTTTTAAACTTGCTTATTTCTGTATTTTGTGATTATATTGTTATTTATATTAATGCATTTGAACATTGATATAAAAATTTCATGCACAGTTGTCTACAAGGAAGTAAATATTTTGTGTAGTACATGTATATGCTTGTTTTTTTTTGTACAATAAAATATATTTGGAAGAGCCTAATTGGGGTTTTTTTTCTCTCAAAAGAACCCCATTCAGAAATGCTACAATTCCACCAATACATGTATCAACAAAACAAACAAACACCTTCAGTTTAACTGACTGAACACAAAACAACAACACCAGATGTGAGGTTGGAAATTTGTGCCCGAGACAATCACAAAAAGTATGACTATATTAAACCAGTCAATGGGACCCTGACCCTCCCCTCTTGATAACTGGGTGCATGAATGGTAGAAGGTTAGAACCAGGGCCTATGAGAGGGGTGTTCAACCGGTACATCGGTCCGGGAACCGGACTGCCATGAAGGGGCCCATGAATCTCTGAAGGGCTCCTTAGCCTTAGCCATATTATTTTTATTTTTTCATATTTTTGGGGTATTTTCAACTATTTTTAGTTTATTAAGATATGTTATCTGGACAGTCTGCTGCACAGGAAATAAAGCATTTATGAAAGTTTACCAGTGGCTTTATTAGACCTCAAATAAATCCTCAATTTTGAGAGAAGTCTCAGCCTATCCTGGGGACCCAAAGCAGTCTTGTTCCACCTTGCAAAAATTCTCTTGGAGGCCCTGGTTAGAAAGGGATAGCATAAGCCATAAATCTAAGGATAGACAATACAATGGCCAAAAATGACAATCAATGATCCATAAAATAAACACTACATAAAAACTTAATAAGGAAGGGAGGGAGTTAGGGTTATGGATGTCTAAAGCCACTTTTAACAATATTTTCCAGTTATACCATCACAGTCAATGTTATGGGTGGAGGAAACCGTACTAAACAGAGAAAACCACTGACCTGCCAAAAGTCACTGACAAACTCTATCACATAATAATGTTGTATCAAGAACACCTCCCAATCAGCAGGATTTGTACTGACAGCTTTAGTGGTAATAGGCCCTGATTGCATAGGTAACTAAATCCAAAAACCATACGATCACGAACATGCCGGCCCCCATGAAATGAGGGGGTATTTTGACTACGATAAACAAAACATATATCAGTGGTTATCTGTACATGTGTCGTGAAGCTGACCAAAAAACTTTCGTGCTGATTTCAACTGGACCCTTTATAACTTGCTCATTAGCAGCAATGCTCTATCAAACAAATCATGATAAGGACTACTAGCTCTGGAATACGGTATCAACTGTGAGATAGACACACCATGTGTAGGTGCTGCTGGAATGTTGGTACATATACATTTTTGTAAATGGAAAACTCTCAATGAGAAAGCTGAAATCCTCTCTCTTGTCATAAAGCTTCAATCTTACTGTCCATTTCGAGGTTTAGCGAGTGATTAAGTGATTGTTGTTTAATGCCAACTCAAAAATTTTCAGTTATATCATGGCGAAAACAAGTTAATTTTCAAGAAGATGATGATGAGGTCTGCTTTGTACTAGACCAACATGCTTAGTTGGATTTTTATAGTGTTAGCTCACTGAAACGACAGTCCTCGGATAGACATGTCACCCCACTCTGACATATTATCCTGATTTCGAGCCAACCAGTCTTTACTCTTTCTCCTTAATGCTGTGTGATTAACAGAGAAGCAACAAATACCAATTTCATAATCTTTGACTTGACCTGATCGGAGCTAGAACACAAGACACAGATGGCCTCGCTTTCAGGGACATACAAAGGCATACAAGAGTGTAAATATTTATCATTATTTTATATAATTCATATTTCATTAAAAAAAAATACACTTAAAAGTAAATATGGAATTCTCACAACCTTGTGACATTAACAATAAACATACAATATATATATATATAGATATACACAAAAAACTCTAGATTAATTTCCGAACATTGCGGCCTTCCTCAGCGGAAGTTTATTACATATACAACTCTGTATATGAAAAACAAACAACATGACGTTACAATGGAGATAAAAAAGTTTATGACGTTGATTTCGCGGAATTTTGTTTATGAAAAGTCAATGTTGATCCAATTTTGTGTTTAGGCCTAACGGCTCAAAAGCTTTAAGTTTTTTTATCCAAGGTGATTCCTTTGTTTCTCTGTAAATTTTGTCACCGTTTCCGGTTTTCTAAATTTTTGCACAACCTTGTGACATTAACAATATTTTAACACTATAAAAAAAAAATATATATACAATACTTGTGCACTGTCGAAGCATATAGGTAATATGTGTATGAGGCTTATAAACGGGGGAAAAGGCGAGGCTTTGCCAAGCCTTTTCCCGTGTTTCGCACCGAATACACATATTTACCTATATGCTTCGACAGGGCACATGTATTGTATTTATCCTGCAATTTTAAATCGCAAATAAACGTTTACTATAGGATTAAACACTGCTTTTTAGGAAATTATCTATGTATAAACTTCTACAGCTCACTCACAAACTGAACATAACCAACATGACGTCATTGACGTCATATGAAGACTTCCAGTTTGAAACGTAAAGATTAGACATTATTTGGCTTCCTGTACACTTCAAGTTTGATATAATTTAACTAAAATAAGTTTTCAAGGTAAGCTTTTTAATTATTTTTGTGTATTGTTGTAAATATGACATGTAGGATTTCACATTTTCAAGATGGCAGATACATTTGTATGTTCTATTTATAACTGACCAATATAAAAAAAAATATTGGGCATGCTATATTGGTCGGTAAATGCTGTCATTGCAGGACAAATTTATATATATTTATAGTGTTAAAATATTGTGCGCGAAATCAACATCATAAACTCTTTTATCTCCATTGTAACGTCATGTTGTTTGTTTTTCATATATATATAATAAACTTCTGCTGAGGAAGGCCGCAAGGCCGTAACGTTCGAAAAAAATTTCGGAGTTTTTTTTGTAAATTATTTAGAGACTAAATATATAGATATACATGTAGATATAAAATAAGCTACTGTGAAGTCATTATTCGTGGTATTCCAATTTCAATGTATTTTGTGGATAGTGTTGAACCACGAAATTAAGAATGCAACCAATACTTGTCACCATATTAATACGTACTGACAATAGCAGGAGATCCACGAAATTACATGTCCACTCAAATACAATTTTTCCTCAATCCACGAAAATTGGTATCCACGACTTTTAAATGTATTCACAGTAATTAACAATTTAAATAATTATCACCTGACAATAATTGTATGTTTTTAGAAAAAAAACTGCATAGATATTGTTGTTGATCTGCTGACTTATTTTGATTTATATAATTTAATTATGAAAAATTGGAAGAATGTGTCCATAGAAACGGATGCCTCGCTTCCAGCTAAAATTAACAGGGGCATAATTCATAAACAGAAAAAGTGGTAAAAATTATTTCAAAGGTAGACAATGTCTTTATTTTCTAAAAATCATTTCAAAGGTAGACAATGTCTTTATTTTCTAAAAATTATTTCAAAGGTAGACAATGTCTTCATTTTCTAAAAATTATTTCAAAGGTAGACAATGTCTTTATTTTCTAAAAATCATTTCAAAGGTAGACAATGTCTTTATTTTCTA
>MJUT01035832.1:63990-75138 GCA_002080005.1 Gigantidas platifrons
AAAATTATTTCAAAGGTAGACAATGTCTTTATTTTCTATCAAAGGTAGACAATGTCTTCATTTTCTAAAATCATTTCAAAGGTAGACAATGTCTTTATTTTCTATCAAAGGTAGACAATGTCTTTATTTTCTATCAAAGGTAGACAATGTCTTTATTTTCTAAAATTATTTCAAAGGTAGACAATGTCTTTATTTTCTATCAAAGGTAGACAATGTCTTTATTTTCTATCAAAGGTAGACAATGTCTTTATTTTCTATCAAAGGTAGACAATGTCTTTATTTTCTATCAAAGGTAGACAATGTCTTTATTTTCTATCAAAGGTAGACAATGTCTTTATTTTCTATCAAAGGTAGACAATGTCTTTATTTTCTATCAAAGGTAGACAATGTCTTTATTTTCTATCATATTGTAGTAAGTGACATGATGGATTTCAAGAATTCAATATGGCAGCTCATTCACATTAAAACCCTTAGACGACACATCAACTGAGGATTTGACGGCAAAACAGTAACCAAAGAGAAATGTGGTATTTACCTACAGGGCCGTCTTAGTCTTAACAGCATTATAGGCCCCCGGGCAAAGCAGTGCACTTGGGCCCCTACCTACACAACCACTCACAGGAATAAAAATGTAAATGGTCGATAAAATTAAACATGTACATTATATTGGTACTTCCAACAAAATCGGTGTTTAAACATTAAAAAAAACATGCTGCACACAACATACATAGATTAGCATGGGATTCCTATGCTTGTGGAGCCCTCAAGCAACTGCACAGTGTGCCCATGCGCTAAGACGGCACTGTATACCGGTAATAATTGCATTAGAATGCAAAGTTAATTGAAGGATGAGATATGACGTATTAACTTTAAAAGATACATTAAAGGTGCGCAAAACATAATAACAAAGGAATGATATTATGAAGAAGGAAGCAATAATCTTTGTTTTTTTTTAAAGCGCTGTTCCTTTTCTTTCATTTGTGTCTAATTGTAAAATTGGATATATAGTCTCTCCTGTTCATATACATCCATATCATTTCTTCACTAAAATTATGATAGTAACAGATAAGGGATGATTCTGGTTAGAAAAGCAATTGAAAATCAATGCAAAATAACTGAAACCATGTACATCCCCTTTAAAAGTCTAGATTTTACTTGTTTTGACTGTTTTTCAAATTTTGCAATTGTTTTTGTCAGAGAAAAATAGTTAAAATCAATTAAATAACCAAAAAATACCCACAAACATTCTGGACAGATATGAAATAAATACATTTCCTTGTAAGACCAGGGATGACCCTGGTTAGAAAATAAAATAACAGAAAGCAACTAAAAATATTTTAAACCATCTACATCCCCTTTCAAAATGGTCGTTTTTGACCTGTTCTGACAAAAGTGCAGCAACTTTTGGAAAACAATTTTCAGAGGAAAATAGCTGAAATCAGTTATATAACTGAAAAAAAATCGCCCCTGTAAGACTTAACATCAAAAATTAAATAAAGCATCTTTTTGTTCATTTCTCTACCATTATGTCTACATCTTTAACTTTGGAGACATGCTCTGTCAGTTTTTTTTCTTGCAATAAAATTCTAACATAATAAATTACAATGCTATATTTGTGTCAATAATCTGGAACCGGTGTCAGTAATGTCTTCACAAATTCATTGTATCGTAATTGTCCACCAGGCTGTACATTGGCATCTCTCAACATGGTTTCCACTAAAAAAACACACAAAATAATCTTACATAAACATTGTATGTCAATATGCTATGTCTGTCTAGACTATCCTGCCCAATATGGTAAGAAATCACATTATAGCTGAAAGTTTGCTTAATGTGACAATAAATTCATGGTGGGCCATCATTATCTTATTTGATGATTTACGAGTCTGTTGTGGTTGTGATCGTATGATAGTTGGATTTACAACTACCTATGTAATCAGTGTATATCACCACTAAAGTTGCGAGTTTGAATCCCATTCAGGAGAAGTGTACTTGATACAACATTATATGGTCGGTGGTTTTCTATTGGTACTCCGGTTTCCTCTATCATTAAAACTTGTCTCCATGATATAACTGAAATACTGTTTAAAGTGGCGATCAGCATCATAACCCTAACCCTAGCCCATAACCCACAGATAACAGATTAAAACAGCTACTGATCACCTTATAACTATCACCTGTCAAACCAACTACAAGTTATGATGTGTTTATAAAGGAAGTTAAGGTGAATCTTTGCAAAAAATATATGTTTCATCATTGCTATTTTTCCATTAGATTCCTCTCCAAGCACCTGAAAATTATGGAATGTTTTATCTGACACTATTAGATCTCACATGTATAACCGATATTCCACTAATTTTGCATTTCATCCTACAATTATGTGATCTTGAGTACTAATAGAGGGGGTCAAATAAACTTCAGTGTTGTTTAGTCATTTAGTTATTTAGCCAACCAGTTTTTGCACTTTCTCCTTAATGCTGCATGCTTAGCAGAGAAGCAACAAATACCAATTTTATAGAATTTGGTTTGACCCGACTGGGGCTCGAACCCACGATCTACCGTACTCAAGTCGAACACGCTACCCATTATGCCACCGATGCGGTTCCAACAATCTATGTATACTATTGCATATGTAATACCTTCTCTATTAGACAATTTTTCTCCTAAATTCATCAGTATATTTCTGACATCTGAAGCATTCACATATCCTTGCTTGTGTCTATCATGGGCTCTGAAGGCATCTAAAAGCTCCTTTTCTGGGTTTTCAACACTCGAGTGGTCATGCATGCACTCAAGGAAGGATGCAAACTCTATTTCTGAAAAATGAAAATATACAAAATATCAAAAAGTAGGTCCGACGTGTCATATTAAATGTAATATTGATTTCTTGAAATCCAACATGTCATTTAAAACAATAAGATAGACATTGCCTACCTTTGAAATAATCTCTTGTTGGATTTTACCTGAAATTGCAGCGTATATGTTGCAAAATAACATACAGTGTTTTCATTCTATGATGAACATCACAAGTTTTTACGACGTTTATGTGCCAAAGTAATCAACATTTTTAGACCATTTCTTATTAATCCCAAATAGAGATATTTTTGTCTTGCATTAGAACAGAAATAACTGTATTGTATTTGAATAACTGCCTACATGTCAGTTGGGAATTTGATGGTAGCAACTATCCATTTGACTGGCTCTGTGCTTAACCCATCAACAAGGTAAGTAAGACTACATTTTTTGAGTCAAATCCCAATTGACCACAGCAACTATTTAAGGTGGTACCATACACTTCAGGTAAAATTTGATCTGCTCGTTTAATTTTATTAATTTTTTGGCAGTGTGTTTGAATATATCCACTGTAATATATATCAAAATTTTAACAAATTCCAACCAACAGACTCAAAGCTATCAATTCAATAGCCACATAGCAGCTTTTCTCTCTGATTTTGATCACCCATCTTCGCTAGCCAAGGGTAGAATCGTAACCTTTGGCTAGAGAAGATGTTGATCACCAAGATGCTTGAGATCTGCATACAAACATCGTATGATTAAAACGTTCAACTAATTTTAAAGAGTTATCTCCCTGTAGAGTTAGGTACCACCTCAACATAATATTGCTGTTTTCTAATCCGACGTCATAATGACATCACCTTACAGGGTTTTTGTTAGGCCTAATAATGTTAGGGACAATTGTCCTTAAAGTGGTATTTCCTATCAGTCATTCCCTATTTACTTAACTAAATATTTGTCCTAAAAGTCTTCAAAGTTTAGGTCATTTGCCTAGAAAATGCTCCAAACTGAAACCCTGCCTTACCAAATCCTCGGTAAACATATTCTTGTTTATGTCTTTTGCTTCAAATGGACTTCTTACTGTATCTCACATCTCAGGCTTTGCCTTCCATGTGATAATAATGATTGGTTATGAAGTGGTCACATGATTATAAAAGAGATGTTTCACATCCCAATGAAACTCAAACCCGAACTTGCACGTGCCTCCATGACGACGTCAGATCTAAACAATCAATGGAGTAGTAATTTCCAACAGCAAATAATCTAACACAAATAAAATTCACAACGAAAAATTCAACTATATTCAATTTTGGTGTGATTTAAATATAATTATAAGAATTGAATGCATTCTTTTGAAATTTCATTGGGGTATGAAAGCATTGATCAAAGCACATTTTCAACATGAAGCACGGTAATTGCTCAACAAATCAATGATATTATATAGTCATAACTGCCCATACGTTCACCTCTATCATAGAGTCACCTGTATTAAGAGGTCACCATTTTCTTGTTCTGTCATAGAAAATTTCATATGAATTTAACCTCTAAAGAGGTCACCTGTCATAAAAGACAACTTTTTATTTCCCCCAAAGGTGACCTCTTAATACATGTACATATTAATACATATTTTTATTTACATATTTTTTATTAATACATCTTAATACATATTTTTTATTTACAGATAATCATGATCGTTGTTACCTGGTCCATATTTAGAAAAATATTTAGATATTTCCACTTTGGTTGGACTGTATCCTAGTGACCTCATTATCACGGACAGGTCATCTTCTGTTTTTATTGTTTTACGAGCATGGTAATAAAAACATTCCTTAAACTCTGAAAAGAACAAAATCAATACATTTACATAAAGGCCAAACTTGTCTGGAGGTCAGTTGAAATTAAACCCATCGTTGGTCTAATGATAAGTGTGCTTGCATCGAGTGTGGTAGATCGTGGGTTCGAGTCCCGGTAGGGACAAACAAAATACTATGAAATTGGAATTTGTTGCATTAAGGAGAAAAAGCAAAGACTGGCTGGCTTGGAATCAGGATTATGTGTCCGAGTGGATCAACATGTCTATCCACGAACTGTTGTTTCAGTGAGCTAGCCCTATAAAAATCCAACTATAAGTGTGTTGGTCTATAGCTAGTACAAAGCAGACTTCATTATCATCTCATAGAATGTAACTGTTCTAGCTGAAAAATTGTTCATTTGGCTTTAAATAACGATCACTCACTCTGTCACTAAATTGAAACTAAAAATCTTTTTAATTACCTAAATTCCCAACCTCCTTCTGACCAGATTGTGCATTCAGAAGAGATAGGAGTTAAGATCAAACAGGTTGAATTAAAAAAGATTTCCTATATTGGGACTTTATTTAAAGTTTGGTTTATACAAGAATCCATTTTATTCAGGCTTCGGTTTAGACAGATATCGGTGTATTAATCTTAAAAATAAGCAATCAGTTTCAGTTACTTTTTATATTTTGAAATGTATGTTAATTGCTCTGCTCAATTTTTTGCAGCCTGCATTGATTGGCAATGGAGTTTATTCTTTTCTATTCAGAGGTTATGGTTAGGATTATGGTGTTTAACACCACTTTCAACAATATATCAGTTATATAGTGGCGGTCAGTTTTATTGGAGGAGAAAACTGGAGTATCCAGAGAAACAACTGACTTGCCGCAAGTCACTAACATTAACAAGGGCAACGCAAAGCGTGGCGTATCCCCTCGCCTACAAATTTGACCCAGTGACCTTGACCTTTGATCTATGACCTTGAAAATCAATAGGGTTCCAGATTCTCTTAAGGACTAAGTATGTACCATGTTTGGTCAAAATCCATTGAAGGATGTTGATTCTAGACTAGAGTATTCACAAGGATGTTACGGAAGGACGGACGATAGCGTTACTATATCCCTTCGCAACTTCGTTGGCGAGGGGATACCAAACTTTATCACCCTGAGCAGGATTCAAACTCACAACGTTAGTGGTGATAGGCAGTGATTGCATGTCATATGAAGCTGTAAATCAAACTATTCTACAGCAATTAGGGACTGGTCATTATTTATCTCGTAAAATGAAAATAAATATATTCAGCCGAAAAAAATGTCTCCTTGTCATACATTTTGCCAAATATCAAACTGTCACTATATACATGTATAAATAAATATATATATATATGCACAGAGTACATAGGAATGAGGCTTTCTGATTCACTACATTACAGTTCCAGAGTCAACCCAGAGAGACAGATCAATGCATGAACATGGGATATACAGTGTTCTCTCATGGCCCGTATAGCACTATGGTACCATCATGGCATGGTGCTATATTTTCTACCATGGTGCTATTTTGTGAAATTTTATAATAGAATGTATTAGGGTGCTTTAATTTTCAGAAAACCAGTGCTACAATATGTACATGTACAGTAACATTGATTTCCATGGTACTATTTGAAAATCCTTGGGAGAACACTGATAATGATATCTTTTAGATATTCTTGACAAAAAATGTTTTTAATAGTATATTCTTTTCAAAGGAAACACCTAGGCAGGGTTTGAAATAACCGGATGCCTGATTGCCCGTGCCATGCTACATTTGACACGTTCAATCAAACTACGGATTCCTGACCAGTTTGATCGAATTTTGAAAGATCAATGAGAAAATTTTGATGATTTTCCAAACGGATGTTGATATAGTATTTATAGTTTCTGATACGGATCGGTCTAAATTCCGGATTGCTTTCGGACCATAGCAAGTCGGCCTTAAAAATGACACATGGTAATATCGGATATACCAACTTACGAAACTCAAAATACGTAATTTTTTTTCTTGTTAGGTTGTTCCATGGGATATAAGATCGAAATGTTTAATGATTAATATGTTATCATGATCATTTTAAGACCTATTTCCACGATGTTTTTTAATTAGGACCGAGTTCCGTATGGGGCGAAAAACTAGTCAATAATCAATCATAGCCATCATGGCTGCTTTTTCAGCATCTTCACATCTCAAAAGCATAAAGGGGAACGCGAGGATGACAAGCATGAGGCCAAAAAGAAATATGAAAAAAAACAGTAGAAAACAGGATTTTATTCCAACATGGCTAAAAGAATATGTCATATTTCATGAATAAAGTAAAATATTTTGCCTACCTACCTACCCAGTTAAAAAATGGTGGGCTAGAGAGAGCAAACAAACATATTTTTAAGCTTGGTCTTAGATACAAATTGTTCATGAATAATCCAGATTTTGATACACTGCAACACACTACAGTACAATAATGGTGTAATAATTGGAGAAACCTGAAGAACTTTAACACAACACCACAAAATTTGCTTGGAAAATTTGTTCAGTATTTTTCAATTTTATAATTGAGTGTGTACTTTTGAAACTTTAATTTAGGTGTCAGGAAAAGCCTAGAATGCAGGATTTTTAATCACTTACTCCAGAGCTTCTGGGGGCCTTGTGCGGCTCCCACACCCCTGCTGTAGTTGGCACCTCGCAAGCGAGATGCGACAAGCCGCTCTGCGGCTTGCTGGACAAATTCCAGTCATAATGGGCAAGTCCATTTGTTTTCTTACTTGCCCTTTGGGCAACTGCCTTTAAAAACTTCATTCAAACCCTGAGATAGGCTTTTTTCATTAGATGTGGTTGTGGTTGCCTTCATGAATACAGAAGGTCCTTTAGTTCCATATCCTATGAGTTATCCTAGTTAAAAGGAATTTATAGCAACATATGAAATTAGAAGCCTTTCAACAATAATCAGGAAAGGGGGGGTCAAAAGATTTGAAGTAGTTGAAAAAGGGGGGGTAAAAATTTTAACACAACTTAAAAAGGGGGAGGAGTCAGTTATGTTTGCACATTCCAAATTTACATTTTGTCCCCCCCCCCCTTTTCCAATCCCTGGAGATAAATAATGACGAATCCGTTAGAACAAACCTTCAAATCGAAATGACTAGTAATTTCACAAAACTGTAATTGTAGGTGTGGTCAAGAATATTTTGATCGGTGATAAAATGACAAATGTCACGAAAAATCATTTAATCTTTATACTTACTGTCGATATCACTTTGGCTGAAGTATTTGGCCTGAAATAAAGATTGAAAATTGAGATTACATCGGCAATGATTACAACACAAGACACAGAGGGACAGAAAGAAAGAATATTTAGATTTTTACTAACCATTTTTCAACTATATTTTGATATTCTGGATAGAGTTAGTTCCCCTTATGCAAATAATCTCCAAACTCTTTTCCGTTTTGATATAACCAGTTAATTCCCCAGAAATAATTATTTGTGGATGAATATTTTAATTTTTGATTCAAGCTGTATAAATTTATTTCATATGATATAGGTCTATAAATTTATATTAAAATTCGCAATTTAACAAAGGGAGATAATTTACTGTCTGCTAAACTTACATTGGTAAACATAGCAATACACTACAATAGCATGTAATGTATACTCATGTTGCGTAAGTTATTTATTGGAAATATTCACCGGTAAAATCAATTGGACGGTTATTTACAGGTATGATTATAAAACCAAAACAAGACCTAATATCTTAAACGAGAGCGTTTCAATCCGGATTTTGGGAGGGTTGATGATGCTGGCTTTTTCGTTTCAACTTGAATGACCCCTGTGGCCTGTATCTCACATCACAAAAAATATAATTGTCTCCAATTTTATCCACAGAAATTAACATTTTTTTCATGTTTTATTTTTCAGTTTGGACTGGACAAAATGTTTGAATATGGACTTTGCCCCTATAATAAGGCTATATAATATTTCTAGTACTGTTGTACAAATGTACTTAAGCTTGTATTCTATTTCTGACTAGGATGTTTACACTTGTACATGACTAATGGCACATGTATGCAATGCTAAAAAAGAGAGGAATATATGTAGAAGTTGTCCTTAAAACTTAACCATGCCACAAAAAAAAGACATGTTATTTCAAAAGCCTATTCTAATTCAGTAATTGTAGTATTTTGGCGCTACTTTAGTACTTACCGATAGTTGTACAAGGGGTTGTAACGGCCACAAACCATGGAAGTTACCGGATCCTAATATATCGTCTGTCTCTGGTGATGGCGTCAAGGTACAACTGTTGCATTCTGGGTATTTCTAGTACTCGTCAGCACATCTCACTCTACGATCTACTACACTCCTCCCCGTTTTATCTTAAAGGACCCTGGACTGCAGCTAAACTGGGAAATCCTCCAAAACTAGTGTTAATCAGGATACCAAGGGTCACTCTAGGATGGGTTGAAAGGACAAGATGCTGACCAGTAGAGTATGGTCATGACCAGAAATACCAAAACAAGTGGTTGTCCGGGATAAAATGATAAATCCAAAGACCAACTTAGGGCTCACAAGAGGCTGGTGATGCCTCCACAAGACCTATCGCTTCAGATATCACTGAGACAGCGCTTCTAGTAGGCATGGGGCTAGTAAATTCTATATGCTACACACCAGATGATGCTGTACCCTGGCACATACAAAGCACAGACAGTTGCTTTGCCATTCTAACCAGCCACATTAAATACTAGTGCCCAAGAACCGCCTTCAGCGTTTCTCCACTGTGAGTCCCCAAACTGAATTCCTCACCAGAACCTTCCCCCAGTCCTTGCATTGATATTACTGAACAAAGTCTCAAGAGCAAAGCTGTTCGTATGTATTTGTTATAACCCCTGATCTGGTAATACAGTATTTTCCCCATTGTGTGCTCCCAGAAGTAGTCCAGCGCACACCTTGACTCATGCTTCTATAATATACTTGATAATTACACCCGAGCTTACATCATGCAGAATGTTATCACCCACCAATGCTTTTGTTTGGACATGGTCTCTGCATAAATCATGTCAACACATTTTACTCTCCAGCTGCCCGGCCGGAGCCCATTCCAGCATCCTAACCAAAGGTGCCACACTACCTCCGGTCCCAATGACCAAGCAGTAGCCACACGCCAGGAGGCCGGAGGAGCCCTCCGGTCAAAAGGTCAACAAGTGACCAACCAGAGGAGCCGACAGGCCATTTCCTCCAAGGCACGAAGACTGGCTACAGCAATTAACTTGCTTACCCCTACACCAACAGGTGCAATACAAAAGCCACGTTGACCCTCTTCCCCAGCCCACCTGCTCACATTCAATATTTAATAATGCTCGTTCACTGCTGAGACACCCCCTGGGTCCCAACAGTAAGACCCTGTCCCTTTGCAGTTGTCTCCTCCGCACACCTTGGATGGTCTGCATCCCGACATCCCAACGTCCCCAGCGATGGACTGATCAACACCATCAGTAACACTGACCGACCCAGACCTCCCAACCACAGGGACCCCAGCCCCCGTCGACCCTCTTTCGGCTGGGAGCATCTCCCGTGACTGGCACCTTTCCCCCTTCTCAATAACCACACTGTCCCCTGTCAATTTCCTTCCCGCTGGGAGCTCCTCCTCCATATCTTCATGTTTCACTTCCTCCCCCTCCGAATGGACCTGGTCCCTTGACAAATCTACAGGGTCCGGGTCTGTGCTCCCAACAAGAGTGTCACAGCCTTCAGCAGCAGACTCCTGGTGTGCCCCATTACCCACGTCAGCCACACGTGACCCTACTGTTTCCCCCAGTTGGTGCAGATCACTTAAAGGACTCGCGTCCCCTGTCGTACACTTTCTTATTTACAAGGGAAGGGGTCCGGTCCACCATAAGGGGAGTCTGGTTTCCTGTCCAAAGTAATGTGCCCTCTACCCCAGACCCTGTATTTTCCCGAATCCAGTTTCCCTCAAAAGGATACACATCTCTGCAAAGAACTTTGACCTCTATGTCTATCTCTCCCACGCTCGATCCAACACCCCCCGTTGACAGGGTCCAGTACCCCACCCGGTGCCTGGTGTTCCCTGTTCCGGAGAGCGTGGCCCCTATCCCTTCCCCCGTGGAAAGATCCGATCCCGCACCTTCCCTGGCCCCACCTCTCCCGAGGCGATCTACATCCATGCCAAGAACCGCATCCTCTCTCTCTTCCATACCTGACACCACACTCTCCAGCGACGGGATCAAGCACCCCAATGGGGGCCTCCCGTACCCCGCTCCAGAGAACACTGCCTCTATCCCCTCTGCTGCGGAACCAATCCCCGAATCCGACCCGACATTTTCACTAGCCCCATTTGCCCCAAGTCGGCACATGTCCACGACAGCAACGGAGTCCCTCGCATTCTCCCCACCAAACACCACACTCTCCGGCGACGAGACCAAATCTCCCACCAGGGGTTCCCTGCTCTGTTGTCCGGAGAATGTGATCACCGACTCTTCCATCATGGAACTGTCCTCCGGGTCTGGCCCCTCTACGGGTTTA
>MJUT01035832.1:81702-102697 GCA_002080005.1 Gigantidas platifrons
GGACATTTGCCCACCTATTTCTCAAATTGTCCTAAAGAGCTTTATAAAATTTAGTTTAGTTATTAAAGAATGTCCTGAAGAACTTGTGATAAAACTGGCAATTGTCGTGAAGATTTCAAAGTCTAGCTGTAACACTACTTGCATGCATTGTTTTTCATTCTGTTTGACATTAGACCAGTGATACAGGCTCTTGTTTGTCAGTCATGTTTTATCAATGAAATCACAGTTATTAAGCTATTGTTTCTGTTCAAACCTGTACCAATTGATATTTTAATAATACATGTAGATTGATCACTAAAATAAATTAATGTTTTTTTTTTGTGTAAAAGTGTACCAGATGATATTTATGATTACTTGTTTGATGTAGTCAGACAAATGTCAGAACTGGAAATGAATAATTAACTTGGGCCAATAAAAAAAAATACCTGTGTTTCCGGTAAAATTCTGGAATAAAAAATATGGTACAGGTAGGTGGGCAAAACTTTTTTTATATCTTATATATAATCTAATTAAGATATAGATCTTTAATTGCTCTCCCTGTTCTGATATGTTGTGCAGCAAGCGTGACATATCAGAACAGGAGGAGCAATTCAAAACCTAACTTTAATTGGATTATTTGTTTTATTGTTACCTAGGTTACAAGACAAGGATAAGATTTTAACATTGTTTGTCAAAAAATGGCAATAAAAACATTATGGTATATATACTATATTTGGATTGGATGGGTTTATAGTGGAAACACATATTTATTTTTACTAGACCTCACTAGAAATATTTATTAATTTATTTAGACTTCATTAATAAAATCCTGGTACATTTTGTATTCATTTTAGAGTGGGAGATAAACATGTGATTGTGAAGGAGGTTTAAAAGAAATATTGAATGAACTAAATATTCTGAGAAAACTTTCACTACTATTTAACACAATTAAGAACAACAACTGATTTCAGCTACATGTACATATATGTCCATCTGAATAATAAATCCAGAAAGTTGCAGGACACAGTCAGAATATGTCAAAAATGGAGTTTTAAAAAGGGGTGTAGATGCATGGTTTCAGCTATTGTCATTGATTTTCAGTTTCATTTTCTGACCAGAATTATCCCTAAAGAAAATTAATTGTTTTAAAAAAATTGTTTACTGATGTACATAGCATGTACAATGTACAAAAAATGTACGTTGTAAATGAATTTTTAAAATTTGTATTGATTGTTCAAATTTATACAGAATGTTTTTATTCTTCTTAACAGATGTAAATGAATGGGAGTCAATTTAAGAGAAAACACTGCAGTAGATGCATTAACATCAACAAACATTAAAATTACGTCTCCTATGGCAACAGGAGTAAACAATGGTAGTAAAATAAACAACGAAAACGGAGAGGAACATTATCATCATGAAGAAGATAAAGTCAATAGAAAAGTAAGTTGTATTTATTGGTACAGTACTAGTGGTCTCCCTTGTTATTAGTACATGTACAGTAGTCTCCCTTGTTATTGGTACATGTACAGTAGTCTCCCTTGTTATTATTGCTACATATACAGTAGTCTCCCTTGTTAATTGGTACTTTACAGTAGTCTCACTTGTTAATTGGTACTTTACAGTTTCCCTTGTTACAAGGCCACTCCCACCAAAGTCCACACCTATTGATTATAATGGGCATGTTCTACTGGAGGTGGCAAGGTTCCAAATATATATGTGAATATCATTGTATATTCTGGTGCATATGACAAACATTATGTCCTTTAAGCATCAGCCTTTGGTGACTTTTGCATCTGAACAACTTTATAGATTCATGTGTGTATCTTTATTATTTAATATGTTTGTGATTAATATTTTTTTTTTTTTTTTTATATGTATACTGTATATTTGTTTCCTTGCATCAGTCACGAGGAGGACTTACTCTCAAAATTAATGCAAACTGGAGTATACTACTATTGTAATAAATAATATTGTTTGTATACCTGAATCATATATGCCAGGTCTTTGGTAACCGGGAACTGTCATCAAGGATGACAATTGTACAATGTACATCTTGACAGTTCGTATTCTGGTGGGTGACTGCTTTCTAAATAAAACTTATCTTTAATATCCGGTATTCCAATTAGAGGTGTTCCGAATATATTGGTTTGTTCATTACATTCCTCCCTCTTTCATAGAATTGATGTATATGATACGGCAAGTAGTGGAATATGAGTAATTGGTGTTCAAACATGACTGGAGACGTCAAACACGTTAAGTGTCATTATAATCAAAATTAACTACTGTTATGTCCAATAAAAACACTTTTTGTTCATTATGTATAATATATACACATATAAACACACAAACATTGATCAAACAAATATACAAATGAAAGCAGCTTATTTATGGTACATGTTCATTATTGAAGAAGTAAGCACAAATATATATATATGTGTGTGTGTATATGAAGCAGGAACGATAGAATACAAACACAAATAAAAACATGTATACATATATCGAAAATTTGCATTCTACTCTGGGAAATCATCAAGGTACACTGGTCGTCTTATCGCTCGCCTTTGACCTCGAGCAACAAACAAAAATGATCCTGCATAGTCTATTCTGTTGTCTACAGTGTACAGAAATGTTTCATCCAAGTTAACCGGGTTGTTATGAATTACTTCTTCTAAATTTGTTATTATTCTTTTCTCATCAATACCAAAACTACCTTGTGTATCTTTCCTGTCAACAGCCCCTTGAGACATCAGAAGATCTGATGCACTCGAGGAATCTTGACTGCTGTGACGCGCTCACAGAATAATGATCACTGTTTTTAGGAGACACCAGAAGATCTGGCGCACTCATGTCTAGATCATCTTTAGAAAATATATCTTGCAATTTCAGTAACAAGGTAGCTAACTGGATGGACTGTTGTGGTGTAATGTTTTCTTGCGATCTTTTTAATATATGTTTCTCAGATGGAATGGCAACCCTTCTTCTATTTCCTTCAAGTCTTGTACTTTCTCCTCATCATGCAATATTCGATCAGTATGTGGCGGTATGATGGTTTTTCTTGCCGTCTTTACTCTATAAACTTTGTTTTGTTGTTTCTCAATGGTAGAAAACACCATAGATGGAACTTTTTCTCCTCTCAGTTCGATGGAATAATCGGTCAAGCTGATGATAGCTTTTTGATTCTCAAGAAAATCTATACCTGGTATGAGATGATCTTCAATGTCAGCTACAACCACGTCCCATTTTATAGTTGACTTTCCAATTGTAACACAAACATTTGGTACTAAACGAGCATCCATCTCAGAGAAATTTCCTATTCCCTTCAGAACTATTGTAGTGGTGGTTTTTGGCCTAGGAACAATTTGTTCAAACAAAGATCTTTTCAGTATAGTTACCTGAGCCACTGTATCAACCACACCAAGCGTTTCTTTCCCATTCACATATACTGGAATACACAGTGTCTTTAAATCTTTAATGTTGGTTTTTGTCTTATAGAGGTTTACTTTTATTTTTCCTGGGGGCCTACCGTTGTCAAGCTGATGGACAGAAGGTCGGCCCAGGGGTTGAAAATTATTTTGGGCAGGCCCAAGCCCAGGGCTTTTTAAACTTTTTTAGCCCAAGTCCGGTCAGTGATTTGCAAAGTTCCAATTTGTAGCCAGGATAAAATTAGCAAAGGCTTGTGAAGGGCCGGCAGCTGCCTGGGGATCATCAAGTTTCTTAAACCAATGCTTGACACATAACAAGTGCTCCTGGTGTTTATCATGTAACTTAAGTCCATCAATGCGTAAATATTTAGTTCCCTGAGTGAGGGCATCGTTCCTATCTGACAAGTGTGGAAATTTTCTACAGTACTTGCAGTACATTTCCTGAGCGTTCTCGTCAAAGACGACCCAAGGATATTTATCTATCCATGAGTTTTGAAATGTTCTCGTTCGTTTCTCCCTATCATACTTAAGATCTTTATTTCTGGGAGTTTCAGGATCAACAACATTTTTCTCAAAAGTTGTCAACATATACAATTGATCAATGTTATTCCAACGCTTGACTTTACATAGGTATGTGGGAAGCACATAGGTGATTCGGAACTCATTAATATTCATGAGGAATATCGATCCATCCAGGATGTGTATTACCGTTCTTAAAATAGCTTTTTAGTACTTATTTACAGTGAAAGGAGACGATTGACAAAAACTTGCATGTGATTTGAATTGAAAACAAGACGCTTAGAAAAAAGTGGAGTTTTTATTTTTTTAAAGGCATGCCCGACGGGCTTTTTCCATGGAAAAACGGCAAGCCCGAAGTTTCAATTTTCTAGTCCCGGGCGTCGGACTTGAGGAATTTTCAACCCCTGTCGGCCTATGGCTTCAGTCCCTTGAAGTTTAAAGAACCTCTATCAGATTCCGGAATGGATGATCTTGACCTTGGATCGTACCTTTGAGGTGATCTATGTCTCGGTTGTCCACACTCTGCACTGAAATGTCCCGGCTCACCACAATTGTAGCAATCACCATTTCTCATTGGACTGCGTCTTGGGCTTGCTTGTCTTTGAGGTGGTGTCTGCCTATTATCATGATTCTGACTTCTCAACAAATCAATAATCTGCATCAGACTGACTTTCATATCTCTCAAATCCTCTTCTATCTTCCTTAATCTAGCATCAAACTTGCTGATGTCGGGCTCTGTAGTACCTTTCTTGTACACTGTTCTGATAATTGCTTGTTTGGCACTACCTGTATCATATGATTCTGATTGTTCACTTGCCTCCTGAAGAGTAACTCTCTTTACCTCAGTCTTTTTTAAACCAAGTATAATTCTTTGGTTTGTAATAGCACTTCTAACGTATTGGAGTGCTCTGTCAAGATCCACAGGGTCCTTATCCATGGCTACAAGTGCAGATTTCTTATCCAAACAACCCTTCAAGAAAGCATCTGAAGCAACAATTTGTATGAAGTTCTCTGGTGTTCCTGGGTATCCGTCAGATGCAAGGTCTTGAGCTCTCTCTGCATACTCTTCGAGAGATTCATCTGGTAGTTGACGTAATTCCTGAAGCTGTCGTCTGATAACATTTGGTAGATCTTTCCTGCCAAATCTTTCTTCCATCTGTTTGCACATAGCTTGATAGTCATTCTGGACTGTTTTAGACCTGGTGGAGAAATATTTAAGTGCCCTGTCTCTCAAGCATTCAATAAGCTTATCTAATTTATCTTCCTCCGACCACTTATATTTCTTAGAAATACGTTCAAACTGGAGAAGATATAGACGCCAGTCCATTTTTCCATCATATGTATTTAACCTTGGTGGCAAAGGTCCATTTGTTCTTATCTGTTCGTGTTCTGGTGAACTTTTTTCAGCTTTATGTATTGCTGACCTTTCCATAAACTCTGAAAATATGTTGTCTATCTGGGTATTTTCCCTTAATTTTAGTTTTCTAATTTCATTGTCCTTTTCTTCAATCATATGAAATATCTGATATTCTTTATCCATTGCTTCCATTTTTATCTTTGATATATTCTCTCTGTACTTTCTTTCCAAATCATCTTGCTGTCTCATATAATCATGATCTTTATTCTTCAGTTGTATTTTGAAGTCAATGGAGGCTGCGTTCAACTTATGATCAACATTTTTCTGTAGTGACTATTTGCTCCATCATTTTATTAATCTGGTCTACATTTCCAATCTCAGCTGTAGAAGCATTTGTTTGGTGCACAGGTGTTTCATCTGATAACTCTATGGTTATTATACCATCTTGAATCAATGGGTCCCAGATAGTGTTTGGGATATCAGTCATCATCTTTAAATCTTCCAAAGTAAGATCAGCACCCTTCTCTTTTCTTCGTTTGATGATCTTCTGTGCTGACTTTTCACCTATACCCTTTAGTGATTGCAGTTCTTCCATATGGGCTGTGTTTATATCTAATGGTCCAGACATTGTTATAATCCACTAAAGGCTTTCACAGGAAAATTATATGTCAAATATATGCAATTCCTTACAAACCTTTTGTTTTCTAGCAGATTATTGACGACAGAAGATCTGTCGCACAAAATTTAGCAAGATATTTGTCAGAAAAATTCAAACAAAAATACGTACTTTGCAATTATAAACACAAATACAACACAAAAACATGTAGCAATGGTAAATATTTACAATAAATAATGTATGAAAATAATTAACTGTTTCTCAGTATTCTCAGCACTTTGAAAAACAATAAATAAGCTTGTTTTTACAAACTTGACAAAACGATGTTGTTCAAAAATTCTGACATGGAAATCACCAGTGTGTTTTCCTGAAAACAAGTTGTATCAGAAGGTCTGACACAAAAAATTGCTAAAAAAAAAAAAAAGGATTCCTGACACAGCTGTGACATCAGAAGATCTGTCGCACACAACTATGACAAAAATCTATGTGAGAAAATTTACCGGCAAAAAAAACAAAAATATGTACAATTGTAATTGAAAAATTTCACAAAATGACAAAAATATCCTATTTCAGGATATACACCATTCTATACTATATATATTGTACTACACTTTCAATTTATAAGTAATTAATGAAAAGTGTTCACACAATAATCAGTAAATCTGTGTATACAATGACAATTTTTGAAAAATATCACAAATCTTGTCCAAAATAACAAATCAAAATACAATTAAATAATATTCCAACCACAACAATGTAATCAGAAGATCTGACGCACAGAGCTGCAGTAAGAACATGGGGAAAATATATATAAAAACAGGGGGGGGTCAATAAAGAAAAAATAAATCCAGAAATAATGGACAATCTGGAAAATAAATATGGTAAATATGACCCGAAATAGATCAACAATGCCATTAAATGCAACAACGCACCATATATCTTCGCGGGGAGAAAGAAAAAAAAATTATCTCCTAAACAAAATTGAAAATTGGCGCAAAGATCTGTCAATCAAAATCAGTTTCAAATTCTGGAAAATCAGTGGGATCGTGCCCACTTCTGACACCACTGTAATAAATAATATTGTTTGTATACCTGAATCATATATGCCAGGTCTTTGGTCACCGGGAACTGTCATCAAGGATGGCAATTGTACAATGTACGTCTTGACAGTTCGTATTCTGGTGGGTGACTGCTG
This sequence comes from Gigantidas platifrons, assembly GCA_002080005.1. Taxonomy (NCBI): domain Eukaryota; kingdom Metazoa; phylum Mollusca; class Bivalvia; order Mytilida; family Modiolidae; genus Gigantidas; species Gigantidas platifrons. Next base: position 88,794 of record MJUT01035832.1, read on the forward strand.
TCTAAATATAACTTATCTTTAATATCTGGTATTCCAATTAGAATATATTGGTTTGTTCATTTAAGGAATATTTGAAATTGTTGAACAGGTTTTACGATACAACCTGGTTTGGGTGAGTTTACGCTTAATAAACCACGAAGCGGTTTACGAAAAGCGTAAACTGACCCAAACCAGGTTATGCAAGTATAACCTGTTCAACAATTTCAAATATTCCTTATAATTTAATTTTCACAACAAAATTTAATGATTCCTCGATTTTAATTACGATTATTTCATGTGACTATTTGAATTTGTCGTTGGCGGATGAACACGTTGGTGACGTCACAATACCAACCCAGGTCATCGAGTATAACCAAAATTTTCTCCAGGCGGATTAGCCAATCAGATGGAAGTATTCAAATCAAATTAAATTATTACACTATGTCTAAATTAAAAGGAATATTGACATAGTGAGGTATCCATATAGCACTGGCCCTTGGTGACTTTTGTATCTGATCAACTACACTTAATTGTACTTGATTTCTTGCATTAGTCACGAGGTGGATTATTAACTCACTACGAATTTTGTTTTATACCTCTCTTTTATCACATGTTCATGTGTATAAATTCACGAGATAATTACTTGTACAAGAACCTGGTGCCACCTCTAGTGCATAATCCATGACAGGGATGAAATCCCAGATGAAATAAATTTTCTTCTGTACCTCTCTTTTATGTGTATTTTATTTTATTTATTTTATGGTATTTTAATATTATATATTGTTACAATCATTGTAGTGACTATGCCCTGTATGGGTCCTTGATTGGAATAAAGAATATCTTATCTTATATTGTATGCATTATGTGTATGCTAATGTTCCACCATAACGGTCTGAGATTTTCAATAAATCTTTAAGAAAAAAAAAATCTTTATGGCCAGATTTCAGATGCACTGAATTAAGATAGTAAAATACTACATGTACTAAATTGTCCTCTTCAAGAGAGGTCACCCCTCTCATGGGGACACTTTTTCATGGCAGATGGGCCGGGGTTCGCCTTTATAAGGGGGGGCTACTGTATTAGATTGTGAGCAATTTTGTATTACAGTCACATGTACAGTAAGACTACAGCTGCTGCAAGTCAGAATTTAATGAATGATGACACCCTTTAGTTTAGAATACATGTACATGTACTAATATGCAGTTTCCTGTTTCAACATAATCTGGCTTATCTAAGTTGATAGTTGTTAATGACTTCTTAAAATAAAGTCTTTTCTGATTTGTACAAGTCAAAAGTTCATACATTGTATTTAGATTTTTCTTAAAATAATTAGCATCCCTATGGTTAAATTTAGCCATGAGGAGCCAATTAAGACAATTTTTTTATGAAGGACTATATATAATTAAAAGATAAATCACGTACGCCCCCCTAAAATTGGAAAAAATATGATTTTTTTTGGCGTAAAATCATGATTTTTCACACGAAATACCCCAAAATTGTTCGCGATTATTCTAAGTGCGCCCCCTAACTTGAAATCCTGGATCTGCCCCTGAATGCCAACCTAGCACTAGCTAGTGACTGACAAACTTTACCATGCATTGTCGAGTATACAGTACAGTACAGTCAGCTGAGAAATAATTAACATGATAAATCACTGTGATAGATGTATCACTCATTTTGGTGATACTGTTACAGAGTATAGTACAGTCAGAGACATCCATTTATTTGTAGCATGATAAATCACTGTGAAAGATAGATCACTCATTTTGGTGATACTATAATTACAGTACAGTCAGAGACATCCATTTAGTTGTAGCATGATAAATCACTGTGATAGATATTTAAGTTATTTTATTTAGAGATTATTTTTATCTTCACAGGTTGCTAACCATAATAAAATACTCACATCATTAATAGCCGGTGCTGTAGCTGGAGGTGTGGCTAAGACAGTGATAGCTCCTCTAGATAGGACCAAGATTAACTTCCAAAGTCAGTACCATGTACAGTTAGACCACGTTATGTTGAATATTAGAGGGAGGATCATTTTACATAGAAAAATCAGAGTCCTTTTTAGGTCTTTGGTTTTAATGTTCCCAAACACTTTTGAATTATTTCGCTTTCCAATCTTTTGATTTTTAGAGTACTTAATGAAAGTTATTCCAGAAATGTGTCATGCACACTAGATTTTATATAGATCTACGTTTTTATTAGTATGGTTGATTTGTTTTGAGAGAATGGATTTCACAATAAACACATGTATAGAAGGCTGTACAAAAATGTGCTACCATGTTAAAAAGTATTCTCGAAAACTAATAAATTGATGGCACAAATTTGTAAGCAAAAAAAATCTTACTTAATCTGAGCGATGTGAAAAGTTATTTTACTTCTACTTTCAGTTTCTAATAAAGCATTTTCTGCAAAAGAGGCGGTAAAATTTATCATTCACACATGGAAACATGAAGGTTTCATCTTTCTATGGAGGGGTAACTCCGCCACAATGGCAAGGATAATTCCCTATGCCGCCATACAGTATACAGCTCACGAACAGTACAAGAGACTGCTGAACAGAAACAGACGGAAAAAGTAAGAAAACATAGCATGCATCATGATAATATAGGTTTTATCAAAATCTAATTTAACTTCTGTATGTTTGTACGATTTAAAATATTTACCATGATTGCCATGCCAGACTCATACAGAGAACCTATCATGGGACAAGGAGAATTTACTGACTATCTTGTTTTGGAACAATTAAAAAAAAAAAGAAATAAGGCACAATAATTTTATGTTAAGATGGTCTCATAAGTAGCTTTCTAAAAGCGGCTAAATGTATACACAGAATCATAAGTGGTATTCGAACTCACAACATTAGTGGTGATAGGCACTGATTGCATAGGTAGTTGTAAATCCAACTACCATGCGAACATGACCATATTCCAACAAATGTTTTAATTTGTTGAAGAAGTAAATCATTTCCTTTATGCATTTTTTAAATAATAAATACATCATGAAAAATCAAAACACTCTTGAGTGAGTAAGTGATTGTTGTTTAACGCCAACTCAGCAATTTTTCAGCTATATCATGGCAAGAACAAGTTAATTTTCAATGAGATGATGATGAGGTCTGCTTTGTACTAGACCAACACGCTTAGGGAACGACCATTTAACTTGAAGGGGGGTGTTATTAGCTCACCTGGCCAAAGGCCAAGTGAGCTTTTGCCATCACTTGGCGTCCGTCCGTCCTACGTCGTAATCTTTCACATTTTAATCTTCTCCTCAGAAACCATTGGGCCAATTGCAACCAAACTTTGGTGGAATGGTCCTTGGATGGCCCCCTTCCAAATTTATGTCCGGTGATCCCGACTTCCAACCAAGATGGCCACCAAGCTAAAAATAGAAAAAAGGGGTGATGAAATTTTAATTGTCCATTGCTGCTTTAGTATAAGTCAAAATGAGTTCAAATTTTAACTACAGCTACATGACAAGGAGTAGTTTAACATATATTCAGGATTTTTCTGTGAAATGTTTCTTTCACCCGATTTATACCGATTATGCAAATTAGGCAGATTTTGATAAAAGATCACATTTAAATCTTTTCCTCTGAAACCGCTGAATTAAATTAAACCAAACCTGGTAGGGATGGTCCCTGGGTGGGTCCCTTTCAAAATTGTGTCCGACAGCTCCGCCCTCCATTCAAGATGGCTGCTGTTACTAAAAATAGAAATTTCTTCAATTATCCATTGCTGCTTTAGTATAAGTCAAAATGAGCTAAAATTGTAACTGCAGCTACATGGCAAAGAGTAGTTTATTATATATTCCGAGCTTTTCTGTGAAATTTTTCTTTCAGCTGATTTATACCGATTATGCAAATGATGCAGATTTTGATAAAAGATCACATTTAAATCTTCTCCTCTGAAACCGCTGAACCAAATTAAACCAAACCTGGCAGGGATGGTCCCTGAGTGGGTCCCTTTCAAAAATGTGTCCGACAGCCCCGCCCTCCATTTTCTATTAACTTTAGATGTAAAATTGAAAATCAGGTGAGCAATTACAGGCTCTAGTTTCCTAAAAAAATATTCTGATTCCCAATGTTGCTGAAAAAAATATTCTGATTTTGATGGAGAAAAAAAAAATAATCTGATTCAGAGTTTTTGTTATATAACCTAATGTTAAATTCTGGAAAAAAAAATGAGCACTTTGCGCGACAAAAAAAATAAATATTCTAACTGTCGTGATATCTGAAAAAAAAATTCTGAACGAAAAAAAAAACATAACCCCCCCTGCAAGTTAAATGGTCGGTCCCTTAGTTGAATTTTTATTGTTCTAGCTCACTGAAACAACAGGGGTGCGTTCAACATCGTAGCTGCTGGGTTGAGCTACGTAGAAAAATCCTACTGAATGGAAACGAGAGCTAGCCTAGCCTCTACATAGCTCTCACTAGCTTAAAAATTTTCTGCTAGCTTTTGAATCTAAGATGGTGGCTATAATCAATTATTTATATCCGGACAAATTTGTTTTAAAAAATGTGCACATAGGTACAAAATAAACTCAGCATTTTCTCTTCAAACCATGACCTTCCCATCCCGGAAATTTGATTTCGTAAGGTAAAGGTAAAAATAGTGGCATTGCAGGAAGTGGCAACGCTTTTAATATAGATGATAATTTATTAAGGTAACTAGACAAAATATGATTAGCTAAGATGTTCCAAGTAATAGATTGGCGCCATATTTCCATATTACTAGCACTGCTACATACATGTAGCTAATCGTTCAATAACGTTATTGCTATTTTACCTATCAGCTAGGCTAGCTGCTACGATATTGAACGCAACCCATTTATCCTGATTCCGAGCTAACCCGTCTTTGCTCTTTCTCCTTAATGCTGTATGCTAATTAGCGGAGAAGCAGTAGTACCAATTATATAGTCTTTGGTTTGACCCGACCGTGGATCGTGGGTTGGTTTGACCCGACCGTGGATCGTGGGTTGGTTTGACCCGACCGTGGCTCGAACCCACGATCTACTGCACTCAAGGCATGCACGCTAACCATTACACCACTGGTGCTGTCATGAAAATCAAAACACTCTGATTCAAGGTGAATTATTTGAGAACAAAAAACATTAGGTACAAAAAGGATTTTGTGTATGGACAAGTACCTTTTTTCAAGCAGAAAAATATTTCCACACCTTTGATTGTATGCATTGACCATTCTCTATGATTCTTAGTTGCAGTGAAATCATGATTACCTCTAGTTTTTTTTGTTGTAGGCACTTACCTCCTCATTTACGATTCTTAGCGGGATCATTAGCCGGTGTAACCTCATGTTCATGTACATATCCTTTAGATCTAGTCAGAGCCAGGATGGCAGTTACTAATAGAAATGCGTATGTATGAATAATTCTTAGATCTAATCAGTTTTGGTTTGGTTAATGGTGTTTAATGCCACTTTCAACAATATTACAGCTATGTCGTGGCTAGATCTAATCAGTGGGCCCGGGTGGCTCAATCAGTTAGAACGCTGGATCGAACAGCTCATAAAAGCCTATCACCAATACGGCGTGGGTTCGCACCCAGCTTTGTAAATTACAAAAAAGCGTGCACTCGATTCGCAGCCACAAGTGATAAAGTTTACCAGTTGCTTGCCCAGGGTCGGTGGTTCTCTCTGGGTACTCCGGCTTCCTCTACCACTAAAACTGGTTGCCATGATATAGCTGAAATATTGTTGAAAGTGGCATTAAACACCAAAATTCAATCAATCAATCATAGATCTAATCGGCCAGGATGAAGAGTACCATAACATGAGAACAACTCCAAAATCAAATTGGAAAATATTGATTGATTTATTTTGAAAAGAAAGTTTAAACAGTGATGGTCAACAATTCTACCAATATCAACAAAGTTAATAATCACATCTCACCTTAAACTAAAAAGACTATGACATATCACATTGGAAATCCAGGTCCTGGCTTTGAAAAGGAACACTAGTGTGGCAGGGTTAAATCGTTTAATGGGATTCAGTTATTCATAGCTTACTTCCAGTTATTTACAATTTTTGTACCTGATTCTTGATATAAGGATTTTTATCGTGATATATTTAAATCAAAAGAATATATTCTTTAACTGATAAAGTCTTCAGTTCCACAGTTTTATCCACAAGTAAAAGCTGACGGCCACCAAATAATTCAAATTTTGTCGAAAGTTGCATTAAAAAAACAGGTATTAATCAAAATTTTTAAAAGCATATTTAATTCAAATTTGTCAGTGACTTGCGACAGGTCGTGGTTTTCTCCATGCACTCCAGTTTCATCCACCTAAAAAACAGGCGGCCACAAAGTGGCTGAAATATTGTTGATATTGGTGTTAAACTTACACCATAACCAAAACCGAAACATATCTAATTCAAACATTGTTTATTTTCAGATATTCAAATTTGTTTCAAGTATTCATGAAGATTTATCGTAAGGAAGGATTTAGGACCCTGTACCGCGGGTTTACACCAACTATATTAGGCGCTATACCGTACTCAGGAATTAGTTTTTTCACATATGAATCATTGAAAAAGTTGCATGCAGGTATTGTAGAGATAGTTAACACTAAATAATAAAACTAAGGTTCTCCTCCTTGTAGAGATAGTTAACATGTGAAAATGAAGTTTTAAATATTGAATAGGAGTTTTCTCCATGTAATCCTGTTTTTTCCACCAATAAAACTGACTGCCACGATTTACCAACTACTGTAAATTCAGAAATTATTGCGATGTTTTTATTAATGCGAAAAATGTGATAAGACGTCTGTCGCATTAATAAAAATTTGCATTTTTATTTTTCGTTGTAATGCTCTATTAGAACATTGGCTGGAATCACATTAATTAATACTCACATTTTGGACAGTCGTCAAGGATTCACAATAATAAGTGAACGCATTAATTTCTGAACTTACAGTATTTTGTTGAAAGTGACATTAAACAACTTAAACCACCACCATAAATTAAATAAGATAATGTAGTGAATGATTGTTGGTTTATGACAAGTTAGCAACTTTTTAGCCATATCATGGCAAGAACAAGTCACATTTCAATGAGATGATGATGATGATGTCCACTTTGTACCAGACAAGCACACTGAGTTGGATTTTAATAGTGCTAGCTCACTGAAACAACAGTCCATGGATAGACATGTCTCTCCACTCTGACACAATATACTAATTCGATTTATTCTGATGCTGCATGCATAGTAAATAAGCAACACATACCATCTTTATAGTCTTTTGTTTGAACCGACCGGGACTCGAACCCACAATTTCCTGCACTCAAGGCGAGTATGCTAATCATTACACCACCACTGTTTGGCTTATTAAAGGATTGCTGATACACTAAATATCTAATAAAAAAAATAAAAAAAACATCCTGTCAGTGTTCAATCTAGAGTGCACCATTGCGCCATTCCCGCGATTGAAATGGTCAACTGGGCCAAATCGGGTGCATTGCTTTTTTACCTTTTGAGATCGTCCCGGTAATAAATTTCGGAAATCAGTCCCGAAATACGTCCGGTTTTCACAAAGTCTTTATCTGTGTCAGTAGAGAGCTTTATGTAAAGTCGTTTTCAAGTGTCCAAGTCACGCTGAGAATTTGTTTGTCAAGGTAAATTTAAGGATGATGCGTGACAGGTCAAAGTCATGAAGCGTATAACTTCATATTTTGCTCCCGCGGGGCAGAAAAGAGCGAAACCCACTGCCACTGATGAAAACCAGAACGAAGCAATCATTACAAATTTAGAAAATCCTTCAGAAAGTGGAATTGAAGGTCAGAAAAAGAATTGAGTCGTCGGGGTCGGCGGGTGTACCTGCTCCACGCAAGTTTGAAATTCATATTCAAACTCTTTTATTGACACAAACTCATCAACAAGATATGGTTAAAGCCCAATTACACAAGATGTATTAACATCACGTGGTGTCCGGTGTCCGTTGTCTTTTGACCCCTAACTTCCAGATTTGGCCCCCTGTCAAATGTTGCCTGGGCCAACATGACCCCCTGTCACCAATTTCTAGTATTGAACACTGCATCCTGTATGGGTTCACGTCTAGGTTCATATTGTTAACCTATTAAAAATCCAGCTTTTGTCTAATTAGTCAATAGATTTAAGTATCTTGTATATGATTGGACAGTCAAATATGAATGTTATATTGAAGTTTGGCTATAATGAAAAGATTTCATGTCATCCTAAGATTGTATTATAAGTGGACTAGACTGCATACAGATTTACGGGGTTTTTCTGTGTATTTATAAGTATATATATATAAATAAAGTCTCTTAGATTATTTTACAAATAAAAACTCTTATTCCATATTCCTTACGTTTCTGCTGTTTACACAGCTTTCCTCAGTGGAAGTTTATTACAGAATAAAAACAATACATACACACATAGTAACGTGACGTTATAATAAAACAGTGACTTATATGACGTTTAATTCCCGGAAAAAAGTTAATGCCGTTCCATCTTTGTATTCAGTCCTAGCGGTTCATACGTTTTAAATTTTTTAATCCAAAACGATTCTTTCACTTCCCTGTGAATTTTGTCACCTTGCACTTGATCTATTCCTAAGACCTTGAAATTGTCCACACTATGATCTATTTGACAAAAATGGTATATATATATAATGAATTTACAGAACATGAAAAGGGCAGAGACCCAACGCCAATACAAAGATTATGTTTTGGTGCTATCGCTGGGCTATTAGGACAATCAGCATCTTATCCTTTAGATATTGTACGTCGAAGAATGCAGACTGCTGGTAAGTGCTTGTTTTTTTATAAAAAATATATTGATTTGATTAAATTTGTCATTTTGAAATATGTCATGTTTGATCATGTGTAGTTAGAACACCATATTAAAATACAGTCAAACTTGTATTCAGTTGTCGCCTTTGGGACAAAGGAAAAATGTGAGTTCGAAACCTGCTCATGTCGAGGTGTTCTCGATACAACATTATGTGATAAAGTTTGTCAGTGACTTGCAACAGGTCGGTGGTTTTTTCCAGGTACTCTGGTTTCCTCCACCAATAAGACTAATCGTCACAATATAACTATCCAGCATTACATTTAGACACTAAATCAAGTAAAGAAACATCACATTTATTGCTGTTCTACATTTCACAATCAAACGTGGCATACTCCAAAATGAGTGTGAATCAACCCCTAGCCTGCAGCTGAGTGGCACTCCACACCTCTGCCAACAAATACTACTGCCTGTCGGTGTATATTATTTAGTATCCCTGAGGCAGGGCTCTCAACAAGAAAAAAAAGAAGGGTGAAGCAATCCAATAAATACTGTCATTGTTGTTCCTGGAAAGGATTTGATTTGATTGATTTTTGGGGTGTTTTAACGCCACTTTCAACAATATTTCAGCTATATCATGGCGACCAGTTTTAGTGGTGGAGGAAGCCGGAGTACCNGGGTAGTATACTTTTAAAATTGTGTCCGGTGACTACTACCTCCATCCAAGATGGCTGCCATGAGCAGACATAGTTTTAACATAGAACCCTATGGGATTTGAATAGTAACTTAGATGTATTCGGTATGCAGACATTCTTAAGTGGACTTAGTTATGTCAGGTGAGCGATACAGGCTCATGTGAGCCTCTAGTTTGTAATTTACAAAGCGGGTGCGAACCCATGCCGTATTTGTGATAAGCTTGTATGAGTTGTTAGATCCAGCGACCTAACTCATTGAGCCACCCGGGCCCCTCCTGGAAAGAAAAAACTAGATTGACAGATAAACAGTTAGACTGTACCTGTAAATCCCAATGTTTGAAATGACAAAAAGATGTCACTCGATCTACATATATTACATCGTAGAATTTCGATACATGCTAAAAAGAGGTCACTCGATCTATATTTATATATCATAGAATTACCATGTAATCAAATATAGGTCACACAATCACTTAATATATATTTAAATTGTAGAAATGTCAAAATACTCAAAATAGATGTAATATTCACCTTTGTTATTTTCAGGTTTAACAGGTCACGCCCATGATTACACAAGTATTTACGGTACAGCGTCAAGTGTGATCAGAGAAGAGGGGTTTATTAGGGGGATGTATAAAGGATTAAGTATGAACTGGATCAAGGGACCGATCGCTGTAGGCGTTAGTTTTACGACATTTGATATAACACTACGATGGTTACGAAAACGAACAGTGTTTCATATAGACGATTAATTCTGGTACTGTACAATGTACAATAAGAGGAGGGTGGGTAATTTTTTATTCAAGTCTTATATTAAGAATGATTTAATTTTTATGGCGATTTTTTTTTTTAATTAGGCCACATTTAGAAAGATGTATGTTTCCCCTCGGCCGACCGACTCATTGAAAAGCCTACCGACTCAAATTTTTTGAATTTCCAATCGAAGTTTTTTTTTCTTTTTTTTTTTTTTTTTTTTTTCTCGCAATTTCGGGTCCATTTCCGCCATCGTTATTTCTGTTTCTGCATTTTACTATAACCGGAAGCTTCTGTTGATACGATTGCAGGAATTCTGAAAAAAAAACTTTTTACCTACCTACCTACCCTGTTTTTGAAGGGTGGGTCGGCCGAGGGGAAACATACATATTTTTAAGTGTGGCCTTAGAAATTCTTTTCAGACAATCTAAAATTAACATATGTAGTGTACTAGATACGGCCTACTCCAGTAGATCAATTTTTTTTTTTATAAAAAAAAAATAAGTTGATAAATTCCTAGTCCGTGAATTTTGCATTAGGGGGGAGGGGGAGATTAGCTTGAATACAAATGTGTGTGGATTGAAATTGTTTCAGCTCATTTGCTTATCATTCAGCATCATAAATCCGTTATACCTCAGTTACATTTTTGTATATCAAGATCAGTGGTGATTTTTCATAAAAAAATAAGTTTATAAATTATTATTCCACGAATTGGGCATTAAGGGGAGGGGGGGAGAGATTATTTTAATACTAATGTGGATTGGAATTATTTCAACTCATTTGCCTGTTATTCAACATCATAAAATCATTTCTACCTCAATTACATTAAGATCAATGGTGTATTGCTTAAAAAGGAATTTGATGAATTCTTAGTCTGTGAATTAGGCATAAGGGGGCGAGGGGGAAATTAACTTTAATACAAATTTCTTTCAACTCATTTTTTTTTATTCAACATCATAAATCTGTGTTACCTTGATAACATCAATATCAATGGTGTTTTTCATCAAAAATAAGTTGATAAATTCTTAGTCTGTGAATAAGTCCATTTTATATCAATTAGCCCGACTACCGTTGTGGGTTCAAATCCCACTCAGGCGATGTGTACTCAATACAAAATTATGTGATAAAGTTTGTCGGTGCCACATGGGGTATTCTGGTTTCCCCCACCAATAAAACTGACCGCCACGATATAATTGAAATATTGTTGAAAGTGGCGTTAAACACCATAACCCTAATCCAAACCCATAAATCCATTTTACCTAAATTACATCAAGATCAATGGTGTTTTTCATAAAAAAAATAAGTTGCTAAATTCTTAGTCCATGAATTAGGCATTGAAACAATATAATTTTAACCAAATAATGGAAGATATTTTTTTTTTTTTTTTGGTAAAACATCAACGAAATACAATGTTCTTGCATATCAGAGGAAATCGTGGCCGTGTTGTAGGTGTCTGTATGCCTTAACCTATGACCTCTAATTAGGGGAGGGTAGCGTTTTTTTAACAGCTGATTTCAACATATTGTTTCAAATTGAATTTTTTACATGTTATTATAATCTATTACCTATAAATAGACAGAAATTAACATATGTCAATTTGTATCCAAAACTTGCTTTACTCTAGTTGTGATTTTCTTATAACCAGAAACATTTGTGCTTGAATTGAATTTGAAAAATGATCATTCATTAGAAATGTTAGATACAATTAGTGAAAAATGTATGTCCTCTTCTCAAGGGTTATGTTCTACCTCCATTCCTCTTAGCGATGTCAGCTAAAATTTCACAATTCCCACATACTGTCATCTTCTGGTTTTGGTCTGTTGCATCCTTTATTAGGGACGGACCATTTAACTTCCAGGTGGGGGTGGGGAGGGGGCTATGGATTTTTCTATAAAAAAAAATATTCTGATTCCCAATGTTGCTGAAAAAATATTCTGATTTTGGTGGAGGAAAAAAAAATAATCTGATTCAGAATTTTTGTCATACAGCATCAATGTTCAATTATGGAAAAAATTTCGTGCTTTGCACGACAAAAAAAGTAAATATTCTATCTCTCGTGCTGTCCGAAAAAAAAAATTTCTGAACGAAAAAAAAACCATCGCACCCCCCTGCAAGTTAAATGGTCAGTCCCTTATGATATAATTTTCAGGCAATCAGCACAAGCCTCTAGTTTCTATGGCTGTTTGTTTTACTTTGAATGTAATGAACCGTAAACTCATTCTGTTGGATTTTGCTATAATCTTGTTCTAGGGTTCTGTATTACATGTATTAATGTTATCTGTTATAATTGTAATAATAGCCCTTACACAGTCCTGAGTTGATTCTAAAATTATATATTTTTTTTAATAAGAAGAGTTATTTCCCTTGCAATGGGTAAAATGATATTTGTTTTAGATAGAGTAATGGAAAGTACAAGCAATTTGAATATAATTTTCTTATAATTTGTAGATATTTGAAAATTGTAAAAAAAAATCAGAGGATAATATGATAACAACTAAAAAATTCACAAGTTGTTAGCAACAACATTATAATTTGGTTCAGATTATGAAAACAAAACAATATATGTTCTTTTCATTGAACTTTGCACGAAATTGGACTTTTTGTCTAGCTTAAGGGGAAATAACTTTTATAAAAATGTGTAAAAAAAAAAAAAATGCATAATTTTATAATCAAAGTTGAAAGTGTGAAAATGGTATATAGTAATGTTTGAGTGAATGTACTGTTTATAATGTTAAATTACAAATCATATGTTTTTGTTTTACGAGTGCAGCTTTAACTGTTAAATTTGTTGTAGAAATCCTTTATTTACAGAATCTATTTGTTTAAGTACCGGTATATCTACATCCTTTTTGTTTACAGAAACTGTTTGTTTACTATAAATATGTCTACGTTTTATTTGTAATAAGCTTAACAAAATTACTATCATGTTTTAGTGGGTTACACTATTACAGACATCCATTTTTAGCTCACCTGACCCAAAGGGTCATGTGAGCTTGTGTCATCACTTTGCGTCCGTCGTCGTTGTCGTCGTCCGCGTCTGTAAACTTTTCACACTTTCTTCTTCTTTGAAACCACTGAACTGATTTGGACCAAATTTAGCAGAAATGTTCATTGGGAGGTCCTCTACTAAATTTGTTATTTTGGTGCAGATCGGAAATCCAACATGGCCACCAGGGCCAATAATGTGTTCTGATTGGTTGAAACTTTGAAAATCTTCTTGTCAGAAACTACTCAGCCGATGGAATTGTAACATTATAGAAATAATGACTGGATGGTCCTCTACTAAAATTGTTATTTTTGTGCCGATCGCATATCCAAGATGGCCACCATAACTCGACTTAATTTTAACATAGATCCTTAGGAAAAAATGTTTAAAAAAAATTTTCTCTGAAAGCAGTAAGTCAATTTAAAGCAAACATGACATGAATGGTCCTTAGGTGGTCAACTTTCAAAATAATGTCATGTGACCCCGACCTCCATCCAAGATGGCCACCATCAGTGAACATAGTTTTAACATAGGACCCTATGGAAAAAATGTTCAAAACATTTTTCCTCTGAAACCAGTAAGTCAATTTAAAGCAAACATGGCATGAATGGTCCTTAGGTGGTCAACTTTCAAAATAATGTCCTCCATCCAAGATGGCCACCATCAGCAAACATAGTTTTAACATAGGACCCTATGGGAAAAATGTTTAAATTTTTTTT
>MJUT01035841.1:11964-24951 GCA_002080005.1 Gigantidas platifrons
AAGACATCCAATGTATTCAGAGATGTGACTGTCCTTTAATTAACACAAGACATCCAATGTATTCAGAGATGTGACTGTCCTTTAATTATAACTTATAGACAACGAATACAATTCAGTGTTTAAAACCTCCAAATCACTACATATGTCTTAACTCATACTGGTATTGAGATTATGAAAGGAAAGTTTAAACTGTGTTCGTCAACGATTCCACCAATATTAACAAACCAAACAGTCACCAATCACCTCAGCTCACTGAACATAGAAAAGACCATAACATATGGCATTGAAAACGCATGTCTTGCCTTGGGGTAGGCACAAAATGTGGCGGGGTTAAACAAGTTCATTGGATTCCGTGCCTCTCGTTCGTGATGATTAAATTTTCAACAGCAATTTAGATATAAAAAAAAACATAAAACATTCAGATATTCACGTCCAATCAAAAAGAACATATTCTATAACAAAAATGAATAGCATGAATATGGACAGTATGGTCAGTAAATGTTCATATTTAAATAACTACAAGCCAAGAAGATGTAGAATCTGTTTAAAGGAACAAATGGGTTAAATATAGATTCTCCTTCAGTTGCCCGTGGGTTATGATATTTCTCCACTCAAGAGAGTTAAACTTAAAATTTTAACCACAAGCCGTCAGGCAAGTGGTTAAAATTTTAAATTTAACTCTCGAGAGTGGAGAAACAGCGTAACCCATATGGGAAACTGAAAGAGAATTTGTTTCTCCCATTATTTAACACGAACTTTATTTCCAAATTTGAAATTAATGCGGGGAAAGGCACGAGACATTTTAATCCTCTACAGGATTACAAATTTTTCCACCACTGGTTCAGCCGGGTTAAAACGCCGTAATAATGGGAGAAAAAATCAAATACTTCTGACGTCTTTTCCATGTCACATCTTTTTCATATATTTTTCATAATATGATCATTTGTATATCACAAACTAAACAAATTGCAAAAATGTAATTTAAAAAAAAATCATATTTCGATTTTGAAGGGTTTAACATTAAGGTAGGCGCTGCAGCTTACAATGAGACATATTAATGTAGACTACTTGTACACCCAACTAAACAGGAAGCTATTACGTTACAACATTGATAGGTATTATTGATTACAAAATCGATACGCCACACCTGTGTCTAAATACAAAAATGTACTGCTGATATTAAATTGTCATTCAACTTCTTAAGAAGGGCCACCATTTTAACCACAAGATTGATGTCTAAGTGTTTTTATGATCAAGTTGTATTTCTCTTAAAATTCGCACCAATGAATAAACAATAAACTAAATAAATCAATGTTATCGTTATAAGAATAATTAAGCGATCAAATCAATCTTTTTGTACTGGATACAGACACTAGAAGGTACTGGTAGTCATTCGTCGTGAGCTACATCTGTGGTTTTATTATTTTGTTTTGTCGCTTTGAGGGTAAAAATAAATCTAGATAACAAATATGATAGTCACGAAGATGTTATGGAAACGAGAAGAATAGATAACAAATATGATAGTCACGAAGATGTTATGGAAACGAGAAGAATAGATAACAAATATGATAGTCATGAAGATGCTGTGGAAACGAGAAGAAAAGATAACAAATATTAAGGTATTGGACCCCAACGTACTTTATGTTGTTGGCAAACTTTCGTATTTTGTGTATTTACTATTGGTCTTTGTTTGTGTATACGTTGGTGAAAACTTTTTGAAGATACCAAACGGATAATCAGAATCCGTAAATCGACGAAGAACAAGCAACACAATGGCCAAAAAAACAAACAACACAATGGCCAAAAAAACAAACAACACAATGGCCAAAAAAACAAACAACACAATGGCCAAAAAAACAAACAACACAATGGCCAAAAAAACAAACAACACAATGGCCAAAAAAACAAACAACACAATGGCCAAAAAAACAAGGACAAAAGGACAAACAACGATCTACAAAACATACATATAAAACTAAAGATCTAGCAACACGCACCCATTAATATCCGGGGATGAACTCATGTGCTCCGGAAGGGTAAGCAGTTCCTGTTCCACTAGTGATACCCATCGTGTATAGTAGTGCTTTCTGAGAGAATTACACGTTGATAACGTTTGTATATTGAAATAAAATTTTATTCGCAAGTTTTATCAGTCGGAATTGATTTGATATACCAGATGTACGTCTTAGTTATAATATATTGCTGATAAAGCATATTTATTTAATCTCATGTAATATTCCGAAGGACAGACTGCATATATTGTATCATTGATTAGTTCATAGTTCATGCTTCCACGATTTCTAACACATGGTGCGTTATATAACTGCCGCATGATGTGTTTTAGTACAATCTAATTAGAAATATATATTGTTTATGCAAGTACAATAAAAAAAATACAACAAATATATCTTTCAATTGGCGGAGGGGGTTTTGGGCTTGATGTTTAATGCCACTTTCAACAATATATCAGTAATATTGTGGCGGTCAGTTTTATTGGTGGAGGAAACAGATTCATATCCGTTGTTGTGTATCCTTTGATATAAAGGTAGACGTGTATCATTTACTTTCGATAAATCCGGAGCTTTCTCCCATTACCTCCAACAAGAAAACTGACTACCATCATACAGCTCAAGTGGCCATAGCATCTCAAACCGAATGCTTCCATTTTTAGTACATTTGGATTGCTTTTAGAAAACGTCGTGCGCACTAAATTTGCTATCTACGATTTCATTACTATCACTGGGTCGATACTTCTGCTGGTGGACTATTAATCCCCGATGGTATCACCCGTTCAGTAGTCAGTGTTTCTATCACTGGGTCGATACTTCTGCTGGTGGACTATTAATCCCCGATGGTATCACCCGTTCAGTAGTCAGTGTTTCTATCACTGGGTCGATACTTCTGCTGGTGGACTATTAATCCCCGATGGTATCACCCGTTCAGTAGTCAGTGTTACTATCACTGGGTCGATACTTCTGCTGGTGGACTATTAATCCCCGATGATATCACCCGTTCAATAGTCAGTGTTTCTATCACTGGGTCGATACTTCTGCTGGTGGACTATTAATCCCAGATGGTATCACTCGTTCAGTAGTCAGTGTTTCTATCACTGGGTCGATACTTCTGCTGGTGGACTATTAATCCCCGATGGTATCACCCGTTCAGTAGTCAGTGTTTCTATCACTGGGTCGATACTTCTGCTGGTGGACTATTAATCCCCGATGGTATCACCCGTTCAGTAGCCAGTGTTACTATCACTGGATCGATACTTCTGCTGGTGGACTATTAATCCCCGATGGTATCACCCGTTCAGTAGTCAGTGTTTCTATCACTGGGTCGATACTTCTGCTGGTGGACTATTAATCCCCGATGGTATCACCTGCCCAGTAATCAGTGCTTCGGTATTGGCATTGTTTATTAGATATATTTATCACTGTAATTTACAGTTCCTTAATACTATAATTATTAATAGAACTAAGGTTCTCCTCCCTCAGGTATAGGTGACATTAGCCAATTTTGGCTATCCTGTGTAAGCCCTTTGATTTTATTGCTCCCAAAATTAAATTATTTGTCTTTCCAATCTTTCTATTTTTAGCGTACCTGTTGAAGGTTATTCCAAAAACGTGTGGTTCCCACTAACTTTGATATCTACGTTTTTATTAATAGTATATACATGTAATAATAACGTAGATATCAAATGTAGTTCCCATGACGTGTTGTGGAATAACCTTCATCAGGCACACTCAAATACATACCATTATTTGACATTGTTTTGTAGAAACGATGAGTTCACTCCCGGTTATTAGTGGGGTTCGTGTTACTCGATCTTAAGTTTTATATGTATGTTTTGTTGATCGTTGTTTGTCCCTTTGTACTTTTTCTTTTGGCTAATGTGTTGTCTTCTTCTTCGATATACGGATTCTGATTACCCCCTTTTGGTATCTTCAAACTCTTCTTATACACAGCATAGTAACCACATATTGATATTCATTTATACGAGTATTATTGTGTTAAATCTTTCTACCAGACTATCATTAATTGTCATAACAAATGACATAGAAATCTGTTCATGTTGATATGTTGACGACACTTCACTTCATCCTTCCATTCGACCTTTGTACGAGATACTTCTATTTTTATTGTAATACATGGAGAATTATATAGTAATATATGGAGACTTAATACAGTTAAGATCATGTGAAGTGATATATCTTAATACGCTTTGCTGCTATAAGAAACATACGAAACCAACATTTCTCCCAAAGATTTAACGATAGGTTGACTGAAAGAGGAATCTCGTTACATTATAAATAAAGATATATCAACATGTCAATGGACGATTGTATTTTAATTTGGTCCATTGTTAAACCTTTGAAGAAGAGTTTGTACAACAGAATCCGTAAATCGAAGAAGGATAGACAACACAAAGCCCTAAAAAAGGACAAAAGACGATCTACAAAACATTATACCAATAAACTAAAGATCGAGCAACACGAACCCCCCCCCTACAAACCAGTAGTAAACTAAGGTGTTCCATAAGGGTAAGCAGTTCCTGCTACACTAGTGGTACCCGTCGTGCCGGAAGGGTAAGCTGTTCCTGCTACACTAGTGGTACCCGTCGTGTTAATCTAGTTACAAAAACGGTGATGAATCAATGCGTCATGAATGCGAAAAATACTGGGAAGTGCTTACGACAAGTGGAACATATCCGTGGTCATTTGTGACACAGATATTCCATAACCATTAACCAAATGATAGTGACGAAGGTAAAACTGTGATGATTTAAATTTAACCAATATGAACCCTTAGTTTAGTGTCTTCCTTGTTTGCAGCAACCCTCTATCAAGGAAATCCTGATAGGAACCACAAGCTCTGGAATATCGAAAATTGAAATCATCCCTTTAGTCGAAGTTTCGTTCTTATCCGGCCCCCAGTCAATTCCGATGTGTAGGTCAAGGTCGATCAAACATTGGTACCATATTTGACGAGTTAGAGAGCACTGCTACCGTACTGTCGCGGTTACAGTAATACTTCCCTATATGACAATGGATATTACAGTGGTACCTTGATTGAATAGTTGGAGAGCATTATTAACGTTCTGTTGAGGATATCGGTACATCGCTACAACCCTGAGACAATGGATACAGTAACGGTACATTGATTGAACAGTAAGAGCACTGTGAATATACCCTTCCAGGCATTTGAGTGGAGTTAACGTTGCTCGATCTACCATAATGCAACAGGTAAACAAATGTTACCTCGACTGAACATTTAGAGCAGTGTTACAGTAATGTCGCGGTAACACTACTGCTACTATATTGAAACGGCTAGAGAAATGCCATGGTTACAAAATCGTTACCTTGCTCGAACGATCACGCCACTGTTATAATATTGGAACCACAACATTTCTGTTAGTTCCTTTAATATTCATACGATGGCGATTATTACATGCGAGAAACTGATATGCACAAATCACAAAAGGAAATATAGATTCTCCTTCAGTTGCCCGTGGGTTACGATATTTCTCCACTCAAGAGAGTTAAATAAAATAATTTAATCACGAGCCGTAAGGCGAGTGGTTAAAATTTTTAATTTAACTCTCGAGAGTGGAGAAATATCGTAACCCCCATGGGCAACTGAAGGAGAATTTGTTTCTCCCAATATTTAACACGAACTTTTCAAAAGCCGTCAAACGAGTCAAATGAGTTAAATGCGCGGAAAGGCACGAGACAATTTAATCCTCTAGAGGATTACAGATTTTTCCACCACTGGTTCAGCGGGGTTAAAATGACCTCATAATGGGAGAAAGCAAATTTAACTTTAATGAAATACAAATAGTGTTATTTGTAATCACATACATAATGTAAACACAACAAATAAAAATTGACTTTGATTTTCCCATATATTTCTACTAAACATAAATCCTAAAAATTAACAATCATGTACAAGTAAAACCCACTCATATAAACATAATGAGCAAATAAACAAACAAATTATAGACAATTCCGAATGTCTTGGTGTAAAATTTGTTACAATCTACCCAGAAATGACTTCACAGTGATTTTTTTTTTAAATATGGTTTTGGTTGATTATACTTTTAGTATAGGGATTTTATTTTGGACATTTCCCAATACTTTTGACAGATGACTTGTACATGTGAGGTTAGGTTTACGCTTAGTTAATAAGAAATTCATGACAAACACATAGTAAAATATAAAGTACTGTAGTTGATAACATTTATCCTCCTTCTACTTCAACCAAATATTTACTGCCTTTAACAAATCGAAGATTATTTCAGACACCTGAAAAAGATTGATACAATTCACTGATTTCATAAATTAGTATTTGATTGAGAATTCATAACCCTTACATGATTCAAACGACTCATAAATATGGATTATGACAGCCGGATGCAGTCAGAAAACGATTATCTTCATTGTTGAATCTTACAGGGAGGGATAATGAAGACGTGTAATCAATGTGTCGTGATTGTCTCAAGTGTGGCTTAGGTCTCTGGTTTTGTAGGAATGGCGATTTTCTATTTATCTCTTTGATACATTATGACAAGTCGATCATCTTTATGCATGACTGTGTGTGGGTTCATGTCTTAATGTGTTTTTGTGTATGCTTGCGTATAGTGATGTTCAACATTTTGTTCTATCATATGTCTTTACATTCTGAGTTCTGTGTTAAAACCGATATTCTGCTCATCTTTACCTCCAGTTGTTTGTAGGAGGGTTCATGTCTTGACTATATGAGTAGCATTGCGGATGTCTTATATGAGGAGGAAAGTGCTTGACTTTCCCGTGTGCCTTTTTGATGGGATCCGTGTTGTTCATCTTTTTAGTTGTCTGTGTTGTGTTTTTTGCTTAGTTTTATTTGTTTATTTATTTATTTATTTGTTGTTTGTTTTGTTTTGTTTTGTTTTGTGTCTTGTGTACCCAATGTTGCAAGTTTCTCTGGATTGTCCATTCTTGATTGCCCATTCGGTTTTCTTCAACGTTTATTTGAACCATTTCGAATTGATCGATTTCACCTTTATTGTATGGCCTCCAGACAGAAAAAGCAACACCCTATAATCTAAGTAGAGATTTAAAGGCTTGTTCCTACACGGAGGTCAAACTTATGTAAAATGTTCGACGTAGAAAGCTAAGCATTTTATTGGCTTTCGTACAGACGTTATTTACTTGGCTTTTCCACTTTAAATCCTGTCTTATTGTTAGACCATGATAGTTGGCTTCTTCTAATGACTCAAGTGAAAGACCCTGGAAGGTGGTGTAGCTATATATACATTTTGTGTTCGATATATATTTTTACATCAGAAACTGTTTTGATATATTGTATAACTTGATGAAATTAGTACAGATGTTGTGTTGATTGTAGTGTATATCATCGTAATACTATTTAAAAGCAAGTTCTTTGTACAATTTATTATATTAGTCGATCTTCAACAACTAATATAGAATAGTAAGGCTTCAGTTAGTAGTAAATATGTATTGATTCAATCCATGTGAAAATAAGCAATATATGCATTGCATATATGACTTGACATCCGTTTTATATCACTGCATAAAAGACATTTGTTTTAATCAAGTTGATCAGATTTGTTGCAGACATATACAAAACATTATATGTTATTCAGGTGCTAGACAAGTCATACATAATGTCACATTCGCGGTTTCGGATTTATGTATTTCTGTCTTGCACCTAAATAACTATTTTATTATGGTGCATAACTTTACATTTTAAAATTTAATCATTTTCATGTTGTTTTTAACATCACGGAAAATCTGTTTCCTTGTCAGCAGTCGTTTGTGTATGGTAGAGTACGTGAAAAATGTGAACATCCGTTACCTTATAAACAGCAATGGCATTTCAGTTCTATTCTAAGCTTATCCAGAAAGAACATGTTTATTTGACCGATCAGTACAAGGAAATGATCTTGGTAAGCCGAAATAGCATAGACAACCAATGCTACACACATATTCGCACGCTTCCAATTTACCCTATATATTTCATATAAAACTACAGGTTTTCAAAATATTATCTTGAAATCAATTCACGTCCGATTTTAATCATTAGTTTATCAACGAAGGCAGAAAGATATGTAGTTTATAGTTGTAATTTTGAAATTACGTCTTGGTGCATGGTTTCCAAATCGCCACGATTTAAACACAGACTTAAATAATTTGTCTACAAAAATACTATCAAAACATTGCACTTCGAAAGAAATTAATTCAATTGTGTGTTTAGCTTGTATATTCTCAAAATGTTTATCATAGAAAATTATTTTGAAACTATACAGTAAAACTATATGAAATTCTGTTTTTATTGATATAAAAATTATCGAAATCGGGTGTGAATTGACTTCAGGATAAGCTTCTGAAAAATTGTTGTTTTATATGAAATATATAGGGAAAATTGGAAGCGTGCGAATACTTTTGTCCATTGTCTGCGAATGACATTTACAGTTCCTTAATAAAGTAATTATTAATCAAACTAATGTTCTCCTCCCTCAGACATAGGTGACCTTAGATAAAACTAATGTTCTCCTCCCTCAGACATAGGTGATCTTAGCCTAAGATTTTCCTCCCTCAGACATAGGTGATCTTAGCTGATTTTAGTTATCCTGTTTATGCCCTTTAGTTTTATTGCTCTCCAATAGTCTTAAGTTATATTGGCTTTCAAGTTTTTCGGTTTTGAGCGTCACCTGATGAAGGTTATTCCAGAAACGTGTCGTGCCTTCTAAATTTGATATCTAACTGTTTATTTTAACCATTGAATCAAGTACATATCTACGGAACTAGTCGTATACATAGCCTAATGTACCCGGATTGGCGTTCAATGAAAATACGCCTTTTTTCTATAAACCATAATATTATTATTTGTTAGGCGGTTAGGAGTGAATTATTGTTGTTTAACGCCAACACAGCAATGTTTTAGCTATACCATGGCGAGAGCAAAGTAGATTTTCAATGAGATGATATTGAAGTCCGTTGTGTACTAGACCAACACGCTTATCTGGATTTGTATAGTACTAGATCGCGGACAGACATGTTGCCCCACCCGAGCCAACCAGTCTTTCCTTTTTCTCCTTAATGCTGCGTGCTTAGCGGAGAAGCAACAAATACCAATTTTATAGTCTTTGGATTTACCCGATCGTGGCTCGAACCCACGAACTACATAGTCATCTCGTGCATCGTGACAGAATTAAAAACAAAGATAGTGGGTTAAAACATTATCATTTTAAACTGTAAAGTACAATCAACAACATGGATTGTCATACATATGTACACTATTGTAGTCCTGTAATATACAAGTACATGTACATATGTACACTATTGTAGTCCTGTAATATATAAGTACATGTTAGGTATTTATAGTGAACTTGATAAACCCTGTACATAGCGTGATCCAAACGGCCTTGAAATGATTCAAGTCTTGAATATTCGATCTTCCAAACCCACCAATAAAATAATAATATGTACAGAACATCACGTAGCTATGTAATTTTATAACAGAACACCTACTGTAAACTGTAGCAGGTGTTCTGAATTGAACACTATGACAATTGAAACAATGCAATGTAAGCATAAAACGGACATTGTTCTCCCTCGAAGCTGTTACGAGCTACATTTTATTCTAAAATCTGGTATAGTACTAATCAAGTAAACAAAATTAGCCAATGGCATATCATTCTGCCGCCTAATGACAAAATGAAGTTTTATTTAACCTTGAAATACGATTTGTATGCATGTAGTATATATATTATTCCGTTTTATTTTTTCTGCTTTTGAAGTGAGGTTTTTTTTACCACTCAGAGAATGATACCTTGACGATAAATACGCCAACATATAGGACCTCATCTTAAACATTGGAGTACATATAGGTTTAGAAATTTGATTATTATTTGCCTACCATCCTCACTTGTACGGGTTTCGATTCCACGTTACGACCACGAACCTTTTGATAACAAATCTATAAATACGATGTTGAACTTTAAGAAAAATTAACCAATGAATTGCTTGAAAATTGAAAATAAAGATCAAAGGCGAAAATATTCAGTCCAATGATATCTAAAATGGTGACTACAATGTCACTTTCCTATATACATTGTATCTATGTATGTATATGTTGGTATAGTTTTGATTGGTTCTTCTCATAAAGAGAAACATCCAATCAAATATGTTTCCTTATAAGACCAAGAAACTACAGCTATAGTAATTTTGTCAGGAATTATGGGATGAAACCGCGACATAAGGGAAGATGTCTCGTGCAAGTAAAATGATTTCTAAAAATAAAACAATCTTGTTTTAGCACTGCAATCCCCTTTACTGCGTGTGATATCACAATACAGATTGGTATCATGTCAATATCCATTAAAACTATTGACAGTAAATCGAAATATGCTATTCATAGAACACGTGAAGTTTCTTAAAACATTAAAGTTTCGTAAACTGAATCCGATCTCATTTCCGGAAATCCATACCATTTATTGGTAACTCCTTCGTTTTCAGCAATTGGGTATTTTATTTCAATTGATATTACTTTAGCGGAAAGTAATTTTGTTATCTCCACTACTCTCACTAAAAACTAAAAGACAGTGTTTCATAATAAAACATGGCCAACGTAGATATAATACCTAGATTTAAGAAGGAACCACTCTTATTTTATATTAAAAAAAAAGTAATACCAAAATGTTTTCTGAAACTGATATCATCAAACTGCTCGATTTTTTTTTATTAAAAACATATTTGTCATGTTTCGTGAACGCATCTTTCGAAGTGACAATCGGCATTCCTAATGGTACCAACTGTGCTCCTCTTCTTGTTGTCTCGTTCTTTAATTCGAATGAAGAAGACTTCATGCAGTGGCTTCTCAATATAAACGTAAAGAATCGAGCACACTCCTTTCATTTCATTTCCCGCTATTTACAAAATGTAGATGATGTCCATTCATTAAATAATGCTAAGTTTGGCTATGTGTTTTATCACATCTATTCCATTGAGCTTGAAATGCACGATACCACAGATACACATAGGTCTGCTTCATACCTTGACATAAACTTCTAGCAATTGACAGTAAGTACCGGTTTTTAAGACGGACACTTTACAACAAAAGAGAGGATTTCAATGTTCCCATTGTGAACTTTCCATTTATATGTAGCAACATTCCAGCAGCAGTTGCATACGGAGTACTAGTATATATCTCTCAGTTGAGACAATATTGCATGGCTTGTGGTTA
Organism: Gigantidas platifrons; assembly: GCA_002080005.1. Lineage (NCBI taxonomy): Eukaryota > Metazoa > Mollusca > Bivalvia > Mytilida > Modiolidae > Gigantidas > Gigantidas platifrons. The sequence goes on from MJUT01035841.1 coordinate 23,209, forward strand.
CTATCATGATTCCGTTGAGCACCCAAGTGCATCCCTAGTTTTAGTGCGGTAAGCGTTGCTCAGTCTTTAGTTTTCTGTAGTTTACTACATCAGTGTTTGTCCTTTTGTTCCTGTTATTTTTGGCTATTGTATTGTCTGTTCTTCCTAGAATTACGGCTTCTGATTACTACTTTGGCCTATCTTCAAACTTTCATTAAAGACTACAAAATGAAATAAACATTAGACATTTTTAAAACTGAACAAATGGTCATAGTTGTTTTGTATTTTGGGGTTTAATCGTGTGGTTTGGTACTGGGGACAGTACTCCAGTCTTAACAAACAGTAGATCTGCCCAACACTTTCTCAACATGCAGCGGATAGCAGGTGGATTGCCAGGATATAGCATGGAACGTCTTCCCGTGTAACTCAGTGGACACTGTACGTGCTACATAAAAACCCCTTCTGTAGATTTTATTTCCGCAGGCTCTCTAACTCCCCATATTATTACAGTGCAATCCAATGACATGAATATGCATGAATGATTTGTCGCTGGCAGTAAAGCAACCAACAGGCAATCAATTCATTGATCGTGTGTCGTTAATTCTACCATGATTTGATTGTCGCGTTGATTGTATCATGATTTGAGTGTGTCATGTTCATTTTATCCACTTATACTTGACCAATTAACAATGATGTGTCCATCCTGTTCTAACATCAGGACACTCTCCTTATTTTAGCATGTTTTCATAGCATGTTTTAATCTTCATTTCAAGTATGATTGTTATTTTAAATAGATTGATGCCTTTATGTAAAATCTGTTATCTAATACGTGGGTATTTAATGAAAAAATCTTTAATTTCAAATAAGTATTACATCATTCTCGTCTGGCAATCCTATCGTCTCATTATGTCTGAGACTAATTTTATAATGCTATAAACGGAAATTGCCTCTGTCATTCCAGTACTTCAGTGATACGGAAACACTGGTCTATTATATCCTGTATCATCGAGGCTACAAATAGAGTCAACAACAGTCTCTGTAATGTATATGTCTCAAACCCTTCCTTCGTAACACCTGTTCTATAAAATAATAGTAAATACGATATACGTACCGTTATATGTATTTATATAAGCCAATATTTTAATTTCAATCCATACAGGGATATCTAAGAAAAAATATGATTTCTGTAGTTTTCCATCTGGCCATTTTCTGAATAGGAAGATACTGGCAGGTGAATGGCAGCGTTCCTAGGTATAGTGGAGGAATAATAGACAGGAAATAATATAAACTAACAATACTATACATGATGCATTGAATAAACTTCATGATTTGCGAAACGGAAAAAAGAGTTAAAAAAAAAACCAACAACATATTGACAACAAGTCTTTACGCTGTAAGGGCTCGGATGAAAAGGGGAGGAGTTACGATTTACGATAAGGGTCTGACCATTTAAATGTTTGAAGGGCTGTATTTTTTATGATAAACATGTTCTGTCGCCAAATTTTGAAGAAAACTAACTGATCTGAAAGATGTAAAATTAATAATGTGACCCTGTAGTGTTCAACGAGAAATGATGGTAGAATTTCTACAACAAAAAATACCGATTTATAGGGTGTAAAAAAAGACTAATCGAGTTGATTAGTGTTTCGTTTGGGGAAAATATGGTTCAGGAAAAAGACATTGCAGCCGACGTACAACAACTGTCATATTAAATGTACAAACATCAGCAGCAGACGTACAACAACTGTCATATTAAATGTACAA
>MJUT01035841.1:40009-59399 GCA_002080005.1 Gigantidas platifrons
ACTCTGATTTAGTCTAATTCAAAATTGGCCCTGCATTGTTGTTAACAAACATTTATGATTTTATACTCAGTTAAAAAAAAAATGATAGGAAGTCAAATGTACAAAATGTACATGTACATGTAGCTTATCCTTCTTGGACTTGTAAAATGTATGTACATGTAGGAATTTCTTGACCAAGGCAGTTTTGGACTAAATTTTGATGAATTTGATTTTGAACCAATAAATCATTTTAATTTCCAAATGTCTCTGGGTTTTTTTTCTTGTGAAATTTGTTGAAAGGTCAAAAGATAGATACATGTATATACAATGAACATATTAAAGAAAAGTTAAAAAAGGAATGTAATGAAAAGAGATCATTGATGGTGTATTTGTGGCTTCTTTATGAGGCTTCCAGGACGTCAATGTCATTTGTAGTGATTGATCATAGTGGGAAAGTGTAACACCTTGTCAAAAACTGCCTTGGGAAGGACATCCATAATAATGTGTATTTTGTCCATAATTTTTTATGGTTTGGTATATATACATGTGGTATGGTGTACTATTGATCATGTTCTAGAGCAATATTTCTTTTGTGACACAAAGAATCATGAAAAATATGGTGGTACAATGCATTGTGTGTGTAAACTGCATTTTTCTTAAAACTTGCAAAATGTTTACATGAAAATAAGAAGAAATTTAAAATACTGACATTAATATAAATTTGAGGAAAAAAAATACATGTATTATGAAAATGTAATTAAACTTTATTTGATGCTGGTATAAGAAATAAATTGATACATGTATATTAAATTATTTAGTTATAAACATGGCTTAAACTGAAAGCAATACAAATGTAAATGGAGTTTAGTTTCATTCTTTTTCTTGAAATTCCCCAAGTCTCATAGAAACAATAGTTCAGTTTTTAGGGGAACCACATATCTTTTCGATGAAATCATTCACTTAATTGTGTAGGTACATTTGTATGTCAGTAATTGTGACTTGTGTAGATATTTTCAGAACAATCTCGACAGCAAGTTTGTGTATTATACAACAGTTCTACCTTCACTTTTATCCTGGTACTATCATTTTACCTGAGTAAAAGTTGTAATTATCAATGTTTAATAGGTAAACACCAGTGGCTAACTTCTAGTTTTAGAACCTTGTTAAATAGACAACCTTGGTATTTACATTTAAATTAGACCATCAATAAACACACTTTGGAGAGTTTATCTTAGATATACATTTAAAAAGTTTTTCAGTGTGAATCTATTTTCGAACAAGGGTATCTTGTGTATCAAATAGGACTCGGTCATGGTTTACAGTTGTAGGTTTTTTTGCTTTTTTAGATAGATCCCCATGTAAGGATAAGGCCCAGACCTAAGCTATTAATATCTACCTTCAAGGATTATGTTAAAGAGTTGTTGTGTGGTCACATTTATATTTTATACATGTAACTTGTCATTAAAAAACATGCGATGTTTCAGATTTAATTTGTTAGGTCTTTATGCAGTGTGATATACATTTATTGGAAAAATGTATGTAATTTAGAAGAGATGAAGATTCCTATTCAGTTGCTAGGTAATGCTGTACCTTTTTTTGAATGGCAGTACATGTATGTGTCAGAAGAAGACAATGTTATTTAGCACTGTTGTATAGCACAAAAAATATTCTTGTGGTGTGGCCCAGATCTGGGACTAATAGTCCCAGCCCAGATTAAGGACATTAAATAATAATGAGATATTAATAAGAGCTACAACAGCTGTTTATAAGTACAAACAAATAGTTTAAGGATTTGACTCTACAGTATTAATTAACATGCTCAAAGTTATGTATGATATTGGTTTTAAAGGCAATAGGCCCAAAAAAAATAAAAAAGAAAAGAATTTTGACACTCCAATAAAAAGAAAAAAACCCCACAAATTTTGGTGTATTGACTCCACAAAACAGATGTTGTACACACGAAACTGATCTTATTGTTATTGTGTATATGAAATCCAATAAAAAAAATCATTGCATTAAATAAAATTTAAACTGAAGTTTAGAAATGTTATTAAAGATTCCAGTATATACACATTGTAGATAATAACTAATTAATATTCTCAAATATTTGTTGATGGTCAAAACACCTCTTTTTTTTTTTATAAAATGAAAATATCTATCTACCCATGGAATACAATTGTACATGTATGTTACCTACACCCGTACATGTATGTCTATTGCACATTTCACTGCAAGTAGAACTAAGTCGAAGCTACATTTTTTGTATATTTGCTTCTCGGTCCATATCTCATTACATTGACTATTGATAAAGAACTTGGAGGTATGTACATTGTTGTAGGTAAAATGATTTAAAACTAGTGAATCTTTTGCATTGATTTATTGATACTGTTTATGTTCAGTAAATTGTTAAATAATAGGTAGACAAAAAAAATTCACACCTGTTCCCCCAAATTTGATCGAAAAAAAAGTTTTAATTTTTTTTTTATTATAATCATGCTAATTTAACTAATATATTTTAATTTTTGTATGCATGATTAATTTCCTTAATAAAAATGTATTTTTGTTAGGAAAGCTTTTGTGATGTACCTGTATCTGGGTTTTTTTTTATGGCAAACACTTGATACTCATCTAATTACTTCAAATATGTGTTACATAGTATTAGTGTACAACTTGCCAAGGAATGTTGTGCTAATCGTGTAATACACCTACATGTATTAACTAATTGTATGTAATAAATACTTATGTTAGATGGCTTATGGTATAATAATCCCGACTTATATGGGATGAACAGACGAACACTTGTATGGGATGAACAGCTGAACACATATAGACCGTAATTGACACTTTAGAATGTACATGTATGTGTAAAATGTAGGATGGCAAATTTGGTGCATTTTTCTTTCATATATTATAAAAATGATTTACAGTTTTCAAGCAATGTCTTTTCATGTGATCATGTATTGTAAAAAAGTAATTAAAATAAAATCTTATACATGTGATGATAATTATAAAAAAAAAATGAGGATGAGAATAAAAAAGTTTTTTGTAGATCAGAATAAAACATAAAGTTGTTGATTAGGATTGAGAAATTTATTGAGACCTTTGAGAATTATAATTATTAGTTGATTTTTTTTCTCTACTAGATTTTGTCTGAAAATTGAAATAAAGGTGATGTGTCATACATTAATACCAGAAAATAGTGTCTGTGCTTGATGGCAGCATACTACTAATAGATATAGATATATACAGTGTTTTCTTTGTATGTTTTTTTTTCTGCTGAAGAAGGAAGTTAGATTGTCTATTTGGTATTGAAAAAAAAAAGATTCTGCCAATTTCTGGCTGGAATCCAGGATTAGAAAAAAAAAGGGATTTACATGGACTGGGTTGCACAAACCTCAAATTAAAAAGATTAATTCTCAATTTAATTTTTTAAGTACAAAATTATATATTTCAAGTAATTTTAAGTGTCAATTTAGTTTTAGTTGACACTTAAATTCAATTAATGTTTATGCAACCCAATCCAGGTTTTACAAATGAGAAATGCATCCCTTCTGTTGATTCAATAAAAAAAAAAAACTCTCCCTTCCTCAATCTACTGCAATTATGTAACTGTCTCAAATTTGGCAGTTCCTTAGTTTAACAACTGCTTACTAAAGTGATTTTTTGCCTTTTAAAATGAGCTTGCCATGTCATTTTGCCAAACAAGTCATTAAATTAGATGACATTTTATGTCATGAAAAATTGAGTGATTTTTCATTTATTTCTTGGCATTTCATCTTCATACAATAGAAATCCCAGGAAATTCATCTAATTCCAGACTGGCACTAATGTATTTACATTAAACATAATTTCCCCATTAATTGATTTTCATTTCTGTGCAGCCAAAAAGGGGGTAATTTAGATAATGCCAGGACGTTTTTTGTATGATACATACAATGTATATGCCAAAGTTATTGTACAGATTATGTATATTTTTGTATTTATAACAGATTTATTTCTTCTATATTTGTTTTGATTATGAATTTAAACATGAATTTAAGACACTAAGAGTGTCTATATTATATATTATTGTTACAACTGAAACATATATCAAAATTTTAATTTTCTTGACTGGATGATTATCATATCTGTATAGAAATGACAGAATTCCAGAAATAAAATATTTTTGAAAAAAAAAGTTTTGTGTTTTCCTGTTGTGTAAACAATATTACAAATATGTGATATATTTTGTGTCTGTAGAATAATGATTTGCAAGTGATATCAGTGACAAGATTATACATTATACATACAAATGTACAGTATAGATATTATAGTATTGGACACTGTTGTTTGTCATCAAGGTTAATTACTTAAGTATTGGCAGTTATTATTTGCCTTACATATACAGAACAGAATGTACAAGTATTCTGGTAGTTTCTCTGTCATTCAACTAGCTTTGATCATCTAATGGCAAACTGTCCATCTTTCTTGGAACCCCATTGGCAGTGTGATGGTTAGCAGGCTCCGACTTCTGTAGATCATTGTTTTAAGCCCCTGGGTCAAGTCATAACCAAATACAATAAAATTGGTATTTGCTGCTTCTCTGCTAATTATTAGCACGCAACATTCAGTAAGACCGACTGGTTGTAGAGTGAGATGTCTACCTGTTCAGTGAACCGACTGGTTGTGGAGTGACATGTCTACCTGTTCAGTGAACCGACTGGTTGTGGAGTGACATGTCTACCTGTTCAGTGAACCGACTGGTTGTGGAGTGACATGTCTACCTGTTCAGTGAGCTGACACTATAAAGATCCAACTAACCATGTTGGAATAGTACAAAACAATGATCACTCGCTGGCCCCTGACCTTTCTTGGCTATACCAGTTTCTTTATTATGACAGTTGCTGACACTTAAGCTGTTAATTTGTAATGTTGGGATTTCAATTTGATCTTGAACATTTTTTAATTCAAATTGGTTGTCTACATCTGAAATTTTCTGGACCATTGCTGTCCATGTGACTTGCACAATATAACCACATTTGAACCAGTTATTCATCATTCTTTGTCATCTATTTTGTACGGTACCATGGTTTTTGCAAGCCCACTCGAGAAAATGGTCCACTTGAACTGACATTATTGACCAGGTCTGTTATACTGGTAGCTACATGTACATGTATGTAGTGCTGGTACATGTACCTCATTTTGCCCTAGAATAACGGGTGTATTTATCACTATAAATCATTATATAAATTGATATATTATTTTTTCTCTTTCCATGGGAAAGACCACCTCTTATTATGTTTAGCAGTTTTATAGATAATTCATTTTCCAGCATTTTTTTCCATCAATTTGTGAACTTGAATTGACATGTCAGTAACCCTGTTTACAAGATATTTTGTTGTGGATTGGTATGTGGTTAACAAGTTTTCATGGCAGATAATAAATATAAGTGTAGGTACTACTTTTATGTTCTCTGTTTTCTTGGTATACTCTGTACACATTACATAGACTTTCCTATATTACACCCACTGAATAGGATTTTTTCCAAGATAAACATTATAAATATGTAAATGGCTGTATAATCAGCTGTTTAGACCACAATATTGATGCAGACATATTTTGTGACTCTCAGAGGGAAATGTCCCAGCTTAATATTCATCACTAAGCTTTTTGATTGAGTAAGGGACTTGATCATACTGCAATGATTTGAGAATCTCTATGTAACCGGTGTTGATGGATTTCTTCCTGAGAATTGGTCATATATATAGACACAATTGTCCTAAAAATAGCAGTTTTGTCTGAGTAGATTGTCGCTGCAGATATACTTGTAATCACTTATATATGTAATTAAGACATAATTAATGAGATACATTCTACATCAGCAACTGATGTTGACCAATTATATTGGTGCACTGATCATGACCAGAGAAAGTGTCCAGCTCAGGTCACAACAAATTCTTTGGATTTATGTACAGACGAAAAACAGGTGGTCAAGCTATATTTAATCCCACAGTATCTCTGTCACCCTACCTGAAATTTAGTTTTAAGGAGTAGGTGCAAAGCAAGTTCAATTACATTGTATGATGGAAATTAAAGGATTGTTAGATTTTGGCATGCAGCAGCTAACTTATGTTTTCAGTGTTCTCAGAAACCAATATTGGCAATGGGCTATCTGAAACATCAAATACATAAAAATAATTACCCTAATATGATCATGTACGTCTTTGAAATTAATAGCCTGTCTGTGTCACTCAATAACAACTTGGCTGTATCAGCTTGAATCATAATTTTTAGAGAGGGCTTTATGGAGGGTTTTTAAAAAAAAAAGTCCTATTGTTCCAATCCACATGTCGATGTAATACCAAGCACTGTTTTTTTTTCTTCTTGTCATAATGGTTTCCTGTTTGTCTAAAAATTCCCTTAATAGCCACTGTTTTGCTTTAACAGATACATTGTAATAAAATGTTCCTATCAAACATCCAATATAATAAAGTCAGAATACTAGTAGCTGAAATATTGCTTGCCAAAGTCTGCATTACATTCTAGATACCTACCACCATTCAAGTTATACTGCCCAGTGAAAAAGTATAGCAATACAGCATTCTGTGCTACAGTTTACTTGGGACAAGTTGGTAATTGGTAACTATTCCAAGAACTTCCCAACCTGTTCCAAGGTGGCAGATTAGGATTGGCCTCTAGATGGGGATGTTGGGTTATACATCACTGTTCCATAGTGTATCTATTTGAAGAGTGCCACTCTCCCTGCATGTTAAAGAACTTGTTTGCAGGTTTCTATAAAGAAGTTGGTGCATTGTAGCCACTACAGTGATACATTTTTATGTCACTGCCCTTGTTCATCCATTATGAACTGCAGAACATACAGATATGTTTATTTCATAGTACAAATGGTCAGTGACTTGGGACAAGTGGGTGGTTTTCTCCGCGTACTCCGGTTTCCTCCGCCAATATATAGCTGAAATATTGTTGAAAGTGGCGTTAAAACGCCAAAACCACTCCTTCATAATACAAATGTAGGCCTAGCTGAAAAAAAAAAGAAATATTATTGTGTTGATAGCCCAGACATTACCAGAACACCCACATCTGTTTCTATAATACAGATTATCAATGTACATAATTCAAAAGTTATTTCTAAGGTCAGTTGTATTGAGGGTTTTGTCACAAACAACCTAAGTTACCCGGTATTTAAGAATTGACTTTAATATACACAGACATGGGGTACCTATGTAACACGTATAATCTCCTGGTCATTGTTCTTTTAGTATGTAACTATGTTACTAGTTACAGGCATATTGCCTGTTTCACTTGTTCATGGATTTTCAAGGTGTTACACCTAAGCTTTTCTATATGAAATGTATCTGATATAAGTGACTAACTTGAGTAAATTTAATCATCTTGGCAGACTTGACCAGTACACTTTAAAGTAAACAGGAATTCATTTTAGTATTACAATGTACTAAGATTATCCAAGTCCATGTTGAGATTTAGATTATCTGAAAATGTAGTAGACAATATTTTGTTCTTATCCATGCATTTAAGCCACTACAAATTATAAAATATTGGACCTAATTCAAATATTTTAAATTCGGATTTAAAAAGTTATGAAGGTCAATCGATTACTCTCTTATAATTTTGTCCCATATATATATAACATATAAAATGTGTTTCATTTATTTGTAGAAGTGATAGGAGATGGTATGCACCTGTTGTTGGCTTTGGGGTGGAGGGGAGGGGACTTGATCCCTATTGTTTTTGAAACAAGTCCAGAAAACCATAATTTTTTTAGAAGTTAATTAAAAACAATGTTACAATTTTTTTAATAATACTACAAGAGAATAAATACAGATCTATATAAAAAGGGGGCGATTTTCAAAATTGAATAAGATTTGGTTATATTATAGCAAAATAATGATATTAGTATGTATAGATAGATATATGGTGATTATAATGAATTTAAAACAGCCTTATATGTAGAGATGTTAAGATTTGAAGGGGTAAGGGAACAAAAAAAAGGTTATGAATATTAAAGTATCTTAAATATTGGATTAGTATGGGTCAATGGAAAATAGTAATAACCTGTTTCTTTCTCATTAATATCTGTATCATTAGATCTTGCTTTTTGAATACACCTGTTGAAAATCAAAAATATACATGTATGCAAATATTTCCTCTGAGAACATGGTGTTGTGCTACCATTAAGAAATTAAGACAATGATTTATTGCATGTGTTCTTTATTTAGTACAATATAATACAGCTAAATAGTATTACATGTTACCTGTTTGACTCTTTACACCTTTACATATTAGGTAGATAAGTTTTATCTGAAACATGATTGATAATGAACCTACATCTTGTACACTCATTTCTGGGTCATCATGACCCACTTTTTATGCATGGTTAATTTATTATAGTCTGTTTGATTTCTATAAAACCTACAGACAAAAATTCTTAAAAATCCAGTTTTCAAATCAACAATTTTTATTCTAGATGTATATTAATATATGATATATACGAACTCTGACAATTAATTTCAAATATTTTGGTCCATTATTAAAAAAGTTACCCATTAGGTCTCTATGTTAATTATATTTTCTGAAGTATAAAAATTTGCATGGAGTAAGTACAAATAGTGTAAGAGCCCAACCATCAAAACAAAATAACAGACATGTGCTTTCAATGTATATTTCATTACACCATGTGATATAGGATATTTAAATATTAAAAGGCTACTCATCAACTGACCATTAAGATGATTGTCAATTGTTGTTGATGTCCATTAATATTTAAATGTCCTATGTCACATGGTACAGTCTGTTATTTGTACTCACTCTAGCCAGATTTTTACACTTCAGAAAATATAATTAACATATAGACCTAATGGATAACTTTTTTAATAATTGACCAAAAATTTTGAAACTAATTGTCAGAGTTCGTATATATCATATATTAATATACATCTAGAAATAAAATTGTTGATTTGAAAACTGGATTGTTAAGAATTTTTTTCTGTAGGTTTTATAGAAGTCAAACGGACTATACTTCCTTCTAGAAGGAGTCAAGTTAACCCACTGCCCCATAACCAGCTAGTAAATGTCTTGTTCAGCCAGCTGTAACTCGTTTTGTCCTTATTGACCAGTTAATATATTTTTTTTTACTGTGGATTAAAGGGCAAATATAAATTCTTTTGTTCATATATATTTTTATCCATTGTTAGAAACATTGTTTTGAACAAAACAAAAAAAAATCATCAAGTTAGGTTACTATAACATTTTTTTCCAGAAAATTTTATACTTCATTCACTCGTTCCTAAGAGAAAGGCTCTTGGGAACCAGTGACACGGTGCCAATGGTCATTGTCGTGATTGTATGATAGTTAGATTGAAAACTACCTGTGCAATCAGTGCCTATCACTGCTAAAGTTGTGAGTTTGAACCTCATTCATGGCGAGCTGTACTCAATACAACATTATGTGGTACAGTTTGTCAGTGACTTGCCACAGGTCGGTGGTTTTCTCTGGGTACTTCGATTTCCTCCATCAATAAAACTGATCGCCACGATATAACTGAAATATTGTTGAAAGTATCGAAGCACCATAAACTAGTGAAACGAACCTATGATTAAATCTTTAGTTTAGGCAATAGTGATAAGCTTCTGGTAATGCTATCATTGACCTTCTATTTGTCATATCATGTATCTGTTATATATTCAATACTGTAAATTCAGAAATTATTGCGAAAAATGCGACTGATGTGAAATCGCAATAATTAAACCTCGCATTTCGGAATCATAAGTATCCATTTGTACTGGAGGACTTCATGCTTCGCAATAATAAAAATTGTAATCCGTGAAAATTTTCGAAGATCGCAATAATAAATGAACGCAATAATTTCCGAATTTACAGTATATTGATTTTGCCAATAGGTACATGTACATGTATGTTCTTATATATTATATAATTACTGAAGCTTGATGGTTATCATAAGTATCCTGTCTTACTCTATCAGTAAGCATGGAAATAAAAATATAGCAGACATGTTCTGAAAACAAACTTTTAATCAAGTAATCAAATCATGGTAGTTCTGATGGCCTATAGCTATAATATTGATGACAGTATAGGTTTCAAAACAGGTATTAATACTAGCTGAGTTAGTTTGTGTTCTGACAAAAAGTTCAATGGAAATTGCTTTATTGTGTCAGAAATAGAGACACTGGTCATGTGTAAAATCTGGAGATTACTGTCTCAAGTTCTCATTATAAGAAGTTATTAATCTTGACTAAATCTTGATGGAAATATATCTGTACTTACAGTGATTGTCATGGTCATGGTATTGTATTTTATCTTTGTGTCATTGTCAAGCAATGTCCTTAATTTTAAGTCATTTTCAAGCATTGTCCTTAATTTTAAGTCATTGTCAAGCATTGTCCTTAATTTTGTGTCATTGTCAAGTATTGTCCTTATTTTTCTGTCATTGTCAAATATTGTCTTTTATTTTATGTCATTGTCAAATATTGTCTTTCATTTTGTGTCATTGTCAAATGTCTTTTATTTTTTGGTAATATGACTAGAAAGTGGATGACTATTTTTTGTAATATGGCTGTCTGACAACCTGTCTGTATGATGATAACAATACCAGAAATTATTGTCATTTTACCCAGTGATGAAGACTGTAATTTTTGCATCATTACTTAATCATCTCTACTGCAGGAAAACATCTGTTTGTCATATAATGATCCAGTATCTAGGAAGTGTAAATCACAGAAATGGCAGAATTTTATACAATATTTTATCACAATCTCTGGGTGATATATCTGCTGGAGGATTGTTAATTTCTGGAGGGTATCATCCACTCAGTAGTCCAGTACTGTTTCAGAACTGACATGATTTAATAGATATATTTATTATTAAAATTTACATAATTATTATTAAAATGAAGGTGTTCCTCCATCAGTCATAGAAAACCTTAGCTGAATTTGTCTATCCTGTGTAAGCCCTTTGGTTTTCTTGTTCCCAAAAAAAATATCAGATGAAAGTTATTCCATAAATGTGTCATGCCACCTAAATTAGACATCTGTGTTTTTAGCTCACCTGACCCAAAGGGTCATGTGAGTTATTGCCATCACTTGCCGTCTGTCGTCCATCGTCCGTCCGTAAACATTTCAATCTTCTTCTAGAGAACCACTGAAGCAAATGGGACCAAACGTGGCAGGAATGTTCATTTGCGTAATCTAACCAAGTGTTGTTACTTTCGTTACGATCGGTTATCCAACATGGCTGCCAGGGGCCATAAAAGCCTCTGATTGGCTGAAATTTTTAATGATCTTCTTCTCCGATACTACATGGAGGATGGAATTGAAAATTGTCATGAATGATCATTGCAAGCTGCTAACCAAGTGTTGTTACTTTTTGGACTGATTGAAAATCCAAGATGGCCACCAGCGGGGGACATAATTTAACATAGTGACCCTATGGGAAATATGTAAAACAAACTTCTTCTCAAGAACCACTGGATGGATTGGAACCATACTTGGCAGAAATGTTTCTGACAAGGTTCTCATCAATTGTTGTTACTTTTTGTTCCAATCGGTTATCCAATATGGCTACCAGGGGCCATAATAGCCTCTGATTGGCTGAAATTTCAAAGATCTTCTTCTCCGATACTACATGGAGGATGGAATTGAAAATTGTCATAAATGATCATTGCAAGCTGCTAGCCAAGTGTTGTTACTTTTTGGACCGATTGAAAATCCAAGATGGCCACCAGTGAGGATGCTGTTACTAAAAATAGAAATTTCTTCAATTGTCCATTGCTGCTTTAGTATAAACCAAAATGAGCTCAAATTATAAGTGCAGCTACATGGCTAGGAGTAGTTTAACATATATTCCTGGTTTTTCTGTGAAATTTTTCAGTCGATTTATACCGATTATGCAAATTGGGCATATTTTGATAAAAGATCACAAATATTCTCTGAAACCGCTGAACCAAATTAAAGCAAATTTGGCTGGGATGGTCCTTGGGTAGTCCCCTTTCAATATGTGCCCATTCAAAATGATTGCTGTTACTAAAAATAGAAATTTCTTTTGTTGTCAATTTCTGCTTTATTACAAATCAAAATGAACTCAAATTTTAGCTGCAGCTACATGGCAATGAGTAGTTTAACATATATTCTGGGTTTTTCTGTGAGATTTTTTCAGCCAGTTTATTCCATTTAGGAATATTATGAGATAAAAATCACAGCAAAATCTTTTGCTCAGAAATTTGAGTTGAAATGATCTTTGGGTGACCCACTTTTAAAATTATGTGTAACAACCCCATTTCTATCCACTTTAGATGTCAAATTGAAAACCAGGTGAGCGATTACAGGCTCCTGGGAGCCTCTTTTTTTATATGATTATATTAATGAATAAGAAATGTAATTTTTCTATGGATTCCATCCCATAAAATGTATTAATTTAGTTTTAAGGCTTTTTGGAACCATTAAATGTATGACTGATTATATAACTAGAGGCTCCTGGGAGCCTGTAATCGCTTACCTGGTTTTCAATTTGACATCTAATTAAAGCTGTGGGGTGTTGCACATAATTTTGAAAGTGGGTCACCCAAAGATCATTTCAACTCAAATTTCTGAGCAAAAGATTTTGCTGTGATTTTTATCTCATAATATTCCTAAGTGGAATAAACTGGGTGAAAAAATCTCACAGAAAAACTCAGAATATATGTTGAAGTACTCATTGCCATGTAGCTGCAGTTAAAATTTGAGTTTATTTTGATTTGTAATAAAGCATAATTTGACAACTAAAGAAATTACTATTTTTAGTAACAGCAGCCATTTTGAATGGAGGTTGGGGCTGTCGGACACATATTGAAAGGGGACCACCCAAGGACCATCCCAGCCAAATTTGCTTTAATTTGGTTCAGCGGTTTCAGAGAAGAAGATTTAAATGTGATCTTTTATCAAAATATGCGTAATTTGCCTGATCGGTATAAATCGGCTGAAAAACAAATTTCACAGAAAAACTCGGAATATACTACTCCTTGCCATGTAGCTGCAGTTAAAATTTGAGCTCATTTTGGTTTATACTAAAGCAGCAATGGACAATTGAAGAAATTTCTATTTTTAGTAAAGCATCTTGGTGGCCATTTTGGATTTTCAATCGGTCCAAAAAGTAACAACACTTGGTTAGCAGCTTGCAATGATCATTCATGACAATTTTCAATTCCATCCTCCATGTAGTATCGGAGAAGAAGATCATTGAAAATTTCAGCCAATCAGAGGCTTCAATAGCCCCTGGCAGCCATGTTGGATAACCGATCGTAACGAAAGTAACAACACTTGGTTAGACCATGCAAATGAACATTCCTGCCACGTTTGGTCCCATTTGCTTCAGTGGTTCTCTAAAAGAAGATTGCAATGTTTACGGACGGACGGCAAGCGATGGCAATAGCTCACCTGACCCTTCAGGTCAGGTGAGCTAACAAAACATTATTTTGATTGTTTCTTCTTCACTTTAAAAGATACCCACTTCATGTTGTTTCGTGGATTGGTCTTGCCTACAGGAAACTTGCATTTGCTAGTATGAGGTTTCAAAAATTTATATCCAAGATTGATGCTTTAATAATGTTATCTTTGACATATTTTTTTTTATATAATTGAAGATGTTGATGTAATCAAATGAAAGTGAATTCTCATACACATACATACTGAAATCTTGTGTTAAATTAGTATATTAATAGACATCACTTAAATCCTTCTTCTAACTACTCTGTAGAGACATACATTTTTTGTATATTATTAAGCTGAGAGTAAGAAATAAGTTTTTTTTTTAGATGTTTGGATAATACATGTTATTAAATTTGATTTTTAAAAAAGATTTTCTGTTTATTCAGCATGATATATAGTACATGATATCATCCTTATATTTTGATGATATAAAACTTTTTAAGTATAATTTTTGTTCTACCAGTTGATCCTGTAAGCACTAGTCTTACCAAAAGACTACCCACCATTATAAAATATGAAGAAGAAATTCTTACTATAAAAATATATTGCTGTGGTTCAACTTATATATTATTGTTATTAAATACAGTTGTCTGATAGGATAATTGTGGAGTACAAGTGACTTCAACAGTTTTATGACAGTTAAATTTTTGTCATTGACTCTATTCTGGAACTTTAAATTGCACTAACTGTGTTGAAATCCTCATGGTAGACAACCTGATGGGTGACTTTGATCTAAAACTGATGACAGCAACCTGGTACACTGGATTTCTTTGAACATTTTGGTAGAAGAAAATAGTGGCAACACAATCTTATGGAGCCCTTTGGTGGGATGATGGTGTTGGCAACCTGGTTTATTTCTGTGGTAGTACACTTGTGTCAGTCACATGGCCAAATTCTTTGGTATACTATTGGTGACAGAAACATGATGGATCCTTTTGGTAGGAACTAAGTTTGCAATGGGTTACAGAAACTGTTGGCAGCAATCTGATGGATCCCCTTGAAATAGGTGAGATATATGTACATGTACTAAATACATTAGTATACTGATCTAATGTAAAAGGGTATGTTTTTAGCAAGATTATACATCACATATATGCATGTAATTTGTTTGATTTCACTAGCCCTGCTTGTATGTATACACCCTTCACCCATCCCAAATACATTGTATTGTACAACTCTCAGTTTTTGAAATAGACATTCATTTAAATTTTATTTTTTGTCTTTATGTTTGTCATTTTATACATGCTGTATATATTTCAGAGTCCCAGTGAGAATGAGATTTTTTTGTGAACTTCAACTGTGGAGAAATATATATACATGTAGACTTGCTACAGGTCCTCTTCTTATTAATACAGTATTTGTGTATCTTAAAAAAAGCTGCAATGAAAGTTGAAATCTTGACTCACTACTATAGATAGTAAACAGAAGTGGTCAGTCAAGATTGTAACTGTCATAGCAACAATTTATTTAAAGGAGCTATTATAGGGGACCGCTGTTAGTTTACCCATGTTTCAATTGGTATTGTGTTAGGAGTTTAAAAAACTCCAATTGGAACTGATCTATTGAAGAAATACAATTGCCTTTGTTTACAGGTGAATCCTATTGTTGGACATTTAAACTTCTTATTGTATGACTGGAAGAGAGAAGTCAATCATCCCCAGAAAAAAATTAAACTCCTCTTATATTTGTATAGATGTATATGTACATGGCCTATAGAAAGAAATACTATCATTACCATTGCATAAGGTGCATTGGTGCATAATGTGCCTTGAAATCTCCAGAAAAAAAAATTTGTGTTTATAATACCATTTTAAGTCTATTTTTGACATTAGTGAAATACATATGTAGGAAAAACTTTAATTTTGAAAATTATTTGCCACAAGTAATAAGATTCATTCTGGTTGCAAATAATCTGGATATATGGTTAAATATGTATATTGAGAAAACAAAACAAAAAAACTTGGTTTTTAATTAAATTGTTTTTTAAAAATCAAACATTCAGCGGCCGACGTGGTCATGATCATATGGTAGTTGGATTTACAACTACCTATGCAATAGTGCATATCACCACTAAAGTTGTGAGTTTGAATCCTACACATGGTGAGGTGTACTCTATACAACATTATGTGATAAAGTTTATCGTTGACTTGCAGCAGGTCTGTGGTTTCTCCGGGTACTCTGGTTTCCTTTACCAATAAAACTGATATAGCTGAAATATTGTTGAAAGTGGAATTAAACACCATGACCCTAACCCTTAAATATCATTTAACAAATGAAGGGTTTCTAATTATATTAACCATGTTAGAGGGAATATTGAGAAAAAGGAAAATCATTATGGAAAAAAAATAATAAGGTACAAATTTTAATAAATGCAAATAACATCAACTCCTACAAAAAACTTAATATAATTTTAATGAATATATCCACAATGCTTAATGATCTTTTCTGATTTTTCAAAGGTTACTCCATCATAATAGAATCAAAAAATGTTGTTCGAGTATGGTCAAAAGTAGTCACTGTCTGATCTTAATATTTGCTTAATGATATGGAAACAATACTCAAATGTGTTGATGATGGTATGGAGGTTGAAATTTTAGAACAATTCCAGTCTGCATTAGTAATTGAGGCAAATAATTATTCACCATAATAGATTTAAAAATGGCATTATAGACAAACTAGTTTTTTTCTGGAGATGTCAAGGCCAAGAGGAGGTGCACCTTATGCAATGGTAACGATAGTATAATGTCACTATTTCTTTCTATAGGTCATGTACATATACATCTAAACATATATAAGATGAGTTGAATTTTTTTCTAGGGAGTTTTAATCAATGGGTGATTGACTTCTCTCTTCCAGTCATACAATAAGAAGTTTAAATGTCCAACAATAGGATTCACCTGTAAACAAAGGCAATTGTATTTCTTCAATAGATCAGTTCCAATTGGAGTTTTTTAAACTCCTAACACAATACCAATTGAAACATGGGTAAACTAACAGGGGTCGGTTATAATAAAAAACTACTTGTAACAAGTCTAATATACATGTACTGTGATTTGTGTATAATGTATGGGGAATAAAGTACATGTAACTTTGAAGGTTAAAGATAAAGACTAAAGACATGCTAATAAATTAATTATCAATATCAATCATAGCATGCTAACTGTTTAAAACAAAGCAAATTCAAGGCTAGCTGTTGAAAATCCTTGTAAAAGTACATTTGAACACACAACTGTTTAACTGTTGAAAAGCCCTGTAAAAGTTCATTTTAACACAAAAATGTTTAGCTGTTGGAAAGGGGTAAAAGTTCATTTTAATACAATGGTATGACATCACAACACATAAAGTACATGTAGTGACATTATCTTGAATTTATTTGTTTTTGTAGACATGTAGAATGTTGATTTTAGGTGATTGGGTTCAGACATTTTATTTATCAAAAACATGTACAATAATATATAGATTAATTGACTGAAAGGAATGATATTGTGTACAAGGGAAAATTAGTTTGAATGTTTACAAATATTCAAAAACACCTGTCCCCCTCCCAAAAAAATTTTGTTTTCTTATTTTTGTTTGTGCAGCTGAAATTTTGAATTGATTTTATAGGTTTATCATCTGCTCAGTTTTATTTTGGGAATTATTTTATCAACTAAGTGACTTGTTACAAGATTATAAATTAAATTACCCAATTTAAATTACTGGGGAAACAACATAGGGTAGTTATGTGTGACTTGATATTTTCATAATCGTTTTTCATGCTGTTTGTATTTTAATATTAGTGGCCTTGTTTCAGTGAAATGTGTTTTTTGTTTTAAGCCTTGATTAGGCTTTAATGAAGGAAGGTTTAAGATAGTTATGACTGGTTTCTGTTTTAAGCCTTGATTAGGCTTTAATGAAGGAAGGTTTAAGATAGTTATGACTGGTTTCTGTTTTAAGTCTTGATTGATTGGGCTTTAATGAAGGAAGGTTTAAGATAGTTATGACTGGTTTCTGTTTTAAGCCTTGATTGATTGGGCTTTAATGAAGGAAGGTTTAAGATAGTTATGACTGGTTTCTGTTTTAAGTCTTGATTGATTGGGCTTTAATGAAGGAAGGTTTAAGATAGTTATGACTGGTTTCTGTTTTAAGTCTTGATTGATTGGGCTTTAATGAAGGAAGGTTTAAGATAGTTATGACTGGTTTCTGTTTTAAGCCTTGATTGATTGGGCTTTAATGAAGAAAGGTTTTTAGTTAAGATTGGTTTCTGTTTTAAGTCTTTATTTTGGCTTTAATGAAGAAAAGTTTAAGATAGTTAAGATTGGTTTCTGTTTTAAGTCTTTATTTTGGCTTTAATGAAGAAAAGTTTAAGATAGTTAAGATTGGTTTCTGTTTTAAGTCTTTATTTTGGCTTTAATGAAGAAAAGTTTAAGATAGTTAAGATTGGTTTCTGTTTTAAGCCTTGATTGATCTTTAATGAAGAATTGTTTAAGATAGTTAAGACTGGTTTCTGTTTTAAGCCTTGATTGGGCTTTAATGAAGAAAGGTTTAAGATATTTAAGATTGGTTTCTGTTTTAAGTCTTTATTTTGGCTTTAATGAAGGAAGGTTTAAGATAGATAAGACTGGTTTCTGTTTTAAGCCTTGATTGGGTTTTAATGATGGACGATTTAAGATAGTTATGACTGGTTTCTGTTTGAAAGCTTTGTTTTCAAATGGTTTCTAGTTCTAAAAAGGTTCACGAATTCAGACCCTTCAAAAAGTCTGAAAGAAGCTTCAGATATGTTATAGTAAAATCTGACCATTAATATGTTTTTAGATCAATGTTTACAGTTTTTATAAAAATATTAATTTGTCCCAATGAAAAAAAAAGGAGACAGATTTTTAAAAGTGAGTAAAAGAAATCATTATTTCTTTTAATCCTTTGATAATAAAATGTTTGGTGTCTAATACAAAGCTTTGAAAAATTCAGACTCAAAGAAAAAAATTATTTAATAATGTTGTCTTGAGCCATTGTTTAGTGTCAAAGAGACTGTAATATCACATTTAGGATGAATTGTGACTAGGTTGAAATGGAAACCATTCTAATTTTGAGACATTGTACATTTTTTTAGCTTGTCAGAATTGTTTTTTAATACTAATCTCCTTCCAAATTACATATCTGCCATAGTTGACTAAAATCCTTGATTTTGATGTGAAGTTTTCTCTAATTTAGATTAATAAGATCAATGGTATAAAGGAGAAAGGCCTAATGTTACAGTGATAAGGTAAGCTATAATGTTAACATGCTCTGTCAGATCTTTTACTGGTTTACATTTTATTCAGTATAATCCTACATTATTTCAGTGACCTTGACAATAGGGTTATCTCTCCACTTGATATTTAATGCTGTTTTTCTTTGTTTTATTTCTGTTAAAAAGCTTCTGTTTGTTTAGATAGTTGGAAGTTCAGCTATTTTAGACTTAAGGGACAACATAAAGAATGGGGAGATAGAGATGAAGGCTACACTGAAAAAATATTTGTGTCATGGTATATTGCATAGGTTGAATTACAGGGATGATTTTTGTCAGTTATTATTTAATTGATTTCAGCTATTTTCATCAGCAGAAAAATTGCAGAAAATTGCTGGACACAGTCAAAACAGGTCAAAAATGGACCATTTGAAATGGGGTGTAGATGGTTTCAACTATTTTTCATTGATTTTCAGTTATTTTATTTTCTAACCAGAATCATTCCTGATATTAGTATGGTGGACATAGTGATGCACAGTAGCCTCCTTTTATGATGCCACTCCTCTTCTTATCAGACCAGATTTTAGATCCACCGAGATAGTAAAATACTTCTAAATTCTCCCCTCAACGGAGACCTCATGTTCATTGTAGAAAGGGTGGCCTTATAAGAGTTGCTACTGTAACTGATCCTTTTTGGGGTGGGGGGGG
>MJUT01035841.1:59412-73347 GCA_002080005.1 Gigantidas platifrons
GGGGGTGTGGGGGTGGATAGTTGCACACCTTCTTAAATATGAACAATATTTATTTGATGACAAGAAAAACCTTGAATTATAACTAAAATAACTATAGGATTGTGATAACAACTGTAATTAAATTATATATATTCCTATTAGTATGATATTTACCAAGGAACAATACAAAATATATATTTTTATCTCCATCTTTTTGAAAACACATCATGGAATATCATATTCATAAATTGTATCAAATAGTAATTTAAGTTTAGCCATTTTTTTACAAACTAATAAAAATATACATTTGTATATATTTTTTTTCAGTGCTTTTCATCCCAGATTTATATAGAATTGATTATAAAGTCAATTATAATATACATGTACAGACTACAGGTATTTAGTTGTAAGAGGATTAGATTTTTAGCCTTTGATTCAGTGACCTTCAGTCAGCTGGTGTAGATGTAATGGAAGGGAAGCGGAAGGGGATGGTCTTCAACTGGCACTATGAAGCTGTAAGACTACTGATATGACTAGATATTTGGTCCAGATTATGCTGGGTTATGTTGTTTAACTCCACTTGCAACAATATTTCAGTTATATCATGGCGGTCAGTTTTCTTGATGGAGGAAACCGGAGTATGGAGAGAAAACCACCGACCTGCCGCAAGTCACTGTCAAGCGTTATTGCATAATGTTGTATTGAGGAGTACACTTACACCTTACCTGAGTGGGATTCGAACTCACGTTAGTGGTGATAGGCTCTGATTGCATAATGGAGTTATAAATCCAACTACCATACGATCAGGACCATGACGGCCTATGTCCATGAAATAAGTACATCTTTACACTTAATATAACCAGACCAAATTGTTTTTCACTGGACTTTGCCACTATGAATCTTTAAAATTACTGATATGACTGGACATTTGGTCCAGTAAATTAGTAGTCACTTAACTGGACAAAAACAATTTTTACTGGACATTGCCCTATGTTCAATGGACCTTTCGAATAAATACTCAGTATATACCTTCAGTCAGTACATGTAGATACAAATATATAATGGTAAGGAAGACAGTAGAACATGTATTTTTAACATGAGGCAAGCAGTAGTAATTGGGGATAGTCCCATAGCTGACAAATATATAATGGTAAGGAAGGCAGTAGAACATGTATTTTTAACATGAGGCAAACAGTAGTAATTGGGGATAGTCCCATAGCTGACAAATGTATAATGGTAAGGAAGGCAGTAGAACATGTATTTGTAACATGAGGCAAACAGTAGTAATTGGGGATAGTCCCATAGCTGACAAATGTATAATGGCAAGGAAGACAGTAGAACATGTATTTTTAACATGAGGCAAGCAGTAGTAATTGGGGATAGTCCCATAGCTGACAAATATATAATGGTAAGGAAGGCAGTAGAACATGTATTTTTAACATGAGGCAAGCAGTAGTAATTGGGGATAGTCCCATAGCTGACAAATATATAATGGTAAGGAAGGCAGTAGAACATGTATTTTTAACATGAGGCAAACAGTAGTAATTGGATAATGGTAAGGAAGACAGTAGAACATGTATTTTTAACATGAGGCAAACAGTAGTAATTGGGGATAGTCCCATAGCTGACAAATATATAATGGTAAGGAATGCAGTAGAACATGTATTTTTAACATGAGGCAAACAGTAGTAATTGGGGATAGTCCCATAGCTGACAAATATATAATGGTAAGGAAGGCAGTAGAACATGTATTTTAAACATGAGGCAAGCAGTAGTAATTGAGGATAGTCCCATAGCTGACAATTTTGTGGATACAAGAGAACTAAATTTCAGAGTTGAAACTTGATGTCTTTTTGTAAAACCTGGTATACATTGTATTTACATACAATAAATTGTCAAACATTTCTCAGATTTGATATGATAGTCGTCAAGATATCCTTTAATATTTTTTATTTCATTTATTTCTTTTTTAAGAAAGTAAGAAAAGGCAAATATTTGCATTGCCTATTATTGTGTGTGCAATTTCAAATGTGAAGCATTTGCCTCATTTGCCTTCATAGCACTACAGCCATGGTAAGGAAAGGGGAAGGTTTCTGAGACCTCTGTGTACTTCATTCTAAGACAAGTTTTAAATGATATTGTGTTAGGTGTTAAAATTGTAGATTTGCTGCTTTAATAAAAATTTAAAGGTTTTATATAGCCCATAATTTGACAACTAGATTAAAAAAAAAAATTAATTACCATTTATTGCACAGCTAAATAAGCATATCATTAGCTTTGTTAACTATTATAAGAATAATGACAGGTCTTGTGAACAACAATAAATAATTGTACTGGAAAAAAGACACCCATTATTAAAACATTGTGCAATAAAAAATTCTTTTGCAAGTTTAAATCTATAATAAGAAAATGTGTATATTAATGTAGGATCATTAGAAATTCATATGTTTTATGTCCAAAAATCATAACAAATGACATTGCAAAATTATTGTTATTTAATTGATGAGAAAGATACATGACTGTAAATCTGTATGTATATTACAGGGGCATTAAAAGGCTTGGGAAAGTTTAACCAAATAAACCAGGAAAGATCAGGAAACAGCACTAAATAAACATCAGTGACCTAACAAACTTATATGCAATTAAATACAATACTTGCAAGAAATGTTTTTTTAAGTTAAAAACAACAAAAAATAAGTAATTTGTAAAGTTTCTGAGAGACATTTTTGTTTTTATGAAAGTGTTATATCTGATTAATAAACATCTGTTTGTTATCAAAAGATAAGTAGTGGTATTAACTATATCTCAATTGTAGCTTCAACTGTAACTCTTCTTGCTTCAGCCATGCTAGAAAGATAAAGACACCATGTTCCCCAACCCTTACTACATGTAGGTAGAAATGACTTTATATCAGACATCAAGAAAACAGAAAGTCAATGCAACTTTTCAGAAGAGAAATTCAACATTATATATACCAGAATTGAGTCTCACAGGATTATTTCATCCTGATAAATTTAATTTGTTTTTTTTTAACAATAAAGCATGTTTTATGTTAAATATTCATACAAAATGATTGAGCTGTAATGATGCATATTAAACATATATAAATATAAAAATAATCTATAGATTCTGGTAGTTTATAATATAACTTTATGTACTTGTATTCAAGGGGTCCTTCTTCCTGAATATACATGACACTTGACATTTACATAGAGAAATTTTCTTTAGCGAGAAAGCCAACCTAAAGATATTAATTTATTTTTTAAGTTTATTTTAGCAAGATTAAGATACAATTAAATTTAAAGTGGCCACTTGACCTTGAAAAACAGTGGTTTCAAGTGTGACAATTTTAACTGATGTTTTGTTACATACATGTATAGTAATTATTCATTTATCCATGAAGTACTACCATCTATCTTGTTAAATACAGAAAATATAATTGACAGACTCATTCATTTATTTTTTATATGTTGTAAATGGCCATTTGTGTATTACTTATAAAGTACATTGTATATATCATTGCTTTTGAAGTTTCTCATGTTCATTACCTGTTATCTTTATCAGTTCTATACATCATTGGCCTTGAATAGGGACAGTCATTACAGAAAATGGTCAGTGGGTTATATACAAGTCTGAACACCAGAGAAAAGAACATCTACATTTTGTATTTACCCAGGTACAACCTGATGACACAATGCAAATTCATTTTCCCAAATATCAGTGATCAGTCATACCATTTTGATTACAAGATAAATAATTTCTACTTCTAATTCAAACTGGATGGTTTGTTGAATTGTTGGTCCCTTTTTGAGGCTTAAACAACAAATTGCTGGCATTTGTTTGAATGAATGGAACCAACAAATTTTAAATCTTCAAAGCATTAAATACTGTTGTTATAGTAGAGATGTGCTGCCAGTAGAAGATGTACTTTTTAGTTTGTAGATTGCCTGTAACAAAGTTTCATAAAACTTCACATGAATATTTTATTGAGATTCACATTCAACAAAAATCATCTTTTCATTCTGATCTTAAAAAAGAAAATGACAGCCAGGGTCAGGCCAAATCAGTACACGTGAAAAACTGAATTTTCCATTAGCATAGATACCTGGTATATGAAAATATTAGACACCCTAGAAAATACTTAAACTAGTGTAGACATCATCATAGTCAACCCCACTGGTTTTAAAAATGTGTATAGATATTATGTCTACCACAAAATCTGTCAGCATAGACCAACCAATGTTTAGCTCACCTGGTCAAATGTCACATAACATTTTTCCATCAATTATCTTCCGTCATGGTCGTAATCGTATTGTAGTTGGATTTACAACTAGCTATGCAATCAGTGCCTATCCCCACTAACAATGTGAGTTTGAATCCCACTCATGACGAGGTGTTACCCGTGTACTCTATACAACATTGTGATCACTCATGACGAGGTGTTACCCGTGTACTCTATACAACATTGTGATCACTCATGACGAGGTGTTACCCGTGTACTCTATGCAACATTGTGATAAAGTTTGTCAGTGACTTGCGGTAGATCAGTGGTTTTTTCCGGAACCTGACATCCGAGATTTCCAAGAAGTTTCCGATACAGACAATAAAGTTACTTATTGAAGCCAAATTGAACTTGAATGATATGAATAGTTAAATGATATACTAATAACCAAGCAAGTACTGTTTGCTCAGACGAGTCTCTATACTTATTACCACACATTTATACTTGCTCAGATGAACCTCTATTTATGTGGTTTCCTGTATTAGAGAGAGTACATGTTTCTAATCACACAGAGATGCAGCATAACATGTAAGTCTAATATGAGCTTACAATCACTGTTGGTTCTCCATTCGATAACCCCCCCCCACACACACACATTTACACACTACTATACACTATTTTAGGGTGGCTGGTCGGGTCACTACAAACATCATGATCCAAAGATCCAACAGAAAACATGTTTCTATAGTTTTTAGATGAATATACGAAAACAAAGTATAAATAGATATATAGATTGATATAAAAACTATTTTTGTATGTGATTGATTTTTCTGTTTCTGTTTAGTCTTTTTACTCAAGTTTTCTATTACGTCTTATTTATTTCCAGGAATTCATTGTGTTTAGCAGATGGAAAGTGAAGAATAAATCATGAAGCCATGTCAATTTTCATCATGATTCCGTCACGTTTCCATGGAGATAGTAAATTGTAATTTGTGGAGGAAATACTAGTCGTTACAAGAGACCAATGACATTCCTGGAAACCATTCTGTCCTTCCTAAGGCAAACAATCAGATCGTATCAGACAGAAATGCCATATGGTCAAGGTGAAACTAATTACCAATTTGAATATATCCCAAGGACAACAACTACACTTGTCAATAACATTGGCTTCATACAATAATTGAAATAGTGATGTTATTGAAAAGATGTAAAATAATGTTTCTATAGAAGAGTTATTATCTGAGAGGTCTTATTTTATTATTATTGCATTCAACAGTAGTTTGTATGATTTGACCATAAAATAGACAATAAATTGGTTGTCTATGAAAATCATTAATAGAGACATCTTTTGCATTTGTTGCAAACTAAAAGATAAAAGAAAATGCCAGGATTGATTGTCAAGTCCATCTGAGGAGATTCAGTGATATATTTGAAATGATCAATTTAATTATGTCACTCCTTCACTGAACAGAGACATTGAATTACCCTGAATTACCCAGGGATTCTTCTTCTGCTTCTTTTTCTAATATGATCATGTCTGGTGCAGAGTAAAGCACAATGGCTTTCTTTTTCATATGCATTTGTCTGAGGACTTGGCAGCGTGTCGCATATCAGAATGAGATCACTTTGACCTTCACCTTTAACCTCAAGGTCAAATAATATTTGTTTCATCATACAACTTTGTCCAGGGCAACACTTCTTTGGCATCAGACATATCATCATCATATTTTGTTTGTGTACCAGCACATATATGTACTAGGGCATAGTAGTGTATCATATATTAGAATGAGGTCACTGTGATCTTGACCTTTTAATATATATTTTAAGTTTTTATATTTGGTATGTTGTCCAGGTTAATTATGTGTTTTCACTTTGTACTAGTCAAATTGTATTTGAATGTTATTTTCTTTGTAACATGGAAGACTGAAGACTGTCGCATATCAAAATGAAATCACTGTGACCATGACCTGTAATGTCATGATCACTTTTTTTTTTTTTATCCTTGATAGGGTTTCTGGGGCCAAATGAAAGGGGGACATATGTTTAAGTCCCCCAAAACAACAATATACATACCTCGAAACTATATTTTGTTTTTGATTTTTGATTTCAGTTGTCATTGTGGTAATTTGTTGCAATAAAGAAATATAGTTCACATTTGCAAATGTCAGAAAAATTGAGAAATTTATATTTGCTGACACAAGCAGATTCTTCAATTAAATGTGGTTTTATATGACAGAGTCCTGAATTATGAACCTCATCAAGAGATGTGTAGAATTGACCTTACCATACATCAGTAATAACTGTATATTACCAGGATATTAATATTTAAATCAATACATATTGCATGACCAGCTAACCAGGAAAAACTAATATATTATTTCACAGAGCTAACTCAGCATTGTAATGTAGTTAACTAATTTTACAGTTTTTCCATAGATATACATATTGTATAGTTAGACTTGATCTAGAAAATCTGACTTTGTAATTAAATAAAGCAAATTATTACATATTTCCCCATAGTTAATGACAATATGATAAATGTTACTGAAAAAAAATAGAGAAAAGTGTTGTATTATTTTGTCTTGATAAAAAAAAAGTCATATATTTTAATACTTACAGTAATTTTAAATTTAATGCATATGTAAAATCATTTTTTATGCCACAATATAACTGAAATATTATTGAAAGTGGCATTAAACACCATAAGCTGGCTAGCTAAAATCATTTTTCTGCAAATTCCAAAGATAATTTTAGGTATAAACTCTCCTTCATGATATGTAATTATGATATTTTTTTCACTATAATTGTACAACTGTTCTTCATTTAGAAAAACAATTCTATGGAATTTGAAAGGTATAGCTGCATTTTTAAAGGTAATATTTTTATAATTTGAAAATAAATGAAAATTGTATTATTGTAATAATCTGTTATACTTACAGGACATAAATTGTGTTTTGTCTATTTTGTTTTCAATTCAGACAATTCCTAGATACAGAGTGATGTTTATTTAGCTCTATTGAGATTTTCATTTAATTTTTGACTTTTTTCTTCTTCTTCAGATTGTCAGAGCTATTTAAATCAAAATTCTACCCTTTGGTGTGAGAAAAGTTATGTTTTCTGATAGGAACCAAAGATCTAATCCTATATCTAAACTGTAAGGTAGGTTACTAAGTGTTGTATACTTTATATAAGTACTTACCTAATCTTATCTCACCTCAACTAAATTACAGGTGTTCTGTATTCTAGTGGGTTTAAAGTTTCCTACTCTTCATCTACAGTTTGTGTGGCCATTTTGTTGTTTTGTTTGTTTGTCCTGTATTATACATAGTATTATAAAACTTTATATGTATTGTATGTTTTGTTAAACAGATCTGTACAATGTATTGAGAAATTTCATATTACTACACCCTGATTGACATACACATAAAAGTTGACCTTGATTGAGTTTGATTGATCTTGATATGTCACATTGAGCGACATGCAAATAATGATTAACCTTGACTTACATGTCATGATTGAGTGACAAACACATAAAAATTAATCTTGACCTACATGTCATATTGAGTGATGTACACATCAAAATTAACCTTGACCTACATGTCATGATTGAGTGACATACAAATAATAATTAACCTTGACCTACATGTCATGATTGAGTGACAAACACATAAAAATTAACCTTGACCTACATGTCATGATAAAGTGACATGCATATAATGATTAACCTTGACATGCATGTCATGATTGAGTGACATACAAATAGTAATTAGCCTTGACCTACATGTCATGATTGAGTGACATACACATAAAAATTAACCTTGACCTATATGTCATGATTGAGTGGCATACACATAAAAATTAACCTTGACCTACATGTCAAGATTAAGTGACATGCAAATAATAATTAACCTTGACCTACATGACATGATTGAATGATATATATGCAAATAATAATGGGCCTTGACCTACATGTTGTTATTGAGTGACAAGCAATCAGTAATTAATCTTGTCATTCACATGCTTTTGAGATCTAACATGTGCAGTACAAACATCATCAGTTCACATGGACAAAATTGGGTACTGTCAGTTTTACTTTCTTGAAGTTATGCCCCTTAAACATCTATAAAAAGATGACTCAAATTTAGTTTGAGAGTTCACAATCTTTTGTAACAGTGTAAAGACCCCAATCTTGGATATTTTTTGGAATTATACATAATAGCCTACTTTAAGAAAAATAAGGGAATAGTGGTATTAAGTTTGATGATGACCTGATTCAGTTTCTTACTACAAGGTACCATGTATGCAGGTATTTACTTCTTAGTAGGGTATGTTATACTGTCATTCTGACAGCACTTCGGTCCTGAACTTGATAATTAGCACATCTTTTTCACACATTTAATGTTAACCTACTTTATTAACTAGATTGTCCTATAAATTATTAAACTTGTTACAGTGTTAATGTAACAGCAAAGTTGATGACCTGCATTGTAAATCTAGTAACACTTATTTTGACCTCAAGTTGACCAATATTAACGATTTTGCAAATTTATCATGGAATACTGTCTTATTAAAGGGTTGGAAACTGTTAAATTATCAAAAGTGTCAAAGCACCACATGAAATTTTGATCTTGCCTATGCTATATGTTGTAAAGAAGAATCAGTAGATGGTATAATTTCTGTTTTAAAATGCAGATAATTAAATTATTATGTTGCTGTGACAAAGTTTGAATGTAGCATCCGTTTTATACCAATCTATTTAAAATTAGAAATTGGTGAGATCTTTCATTTACATTGGGAAGGTCTCTATCTCATCATATACCAGCTATGTTGTTCAGTTATTTTGTAGGCTTTTTTCCAATTGGCCATTTGAAAAGTGACCTTTGACCTGACCTGAAACAGATTGTTCATTGGTGTATATATAATCTTAACCTTCTCTTCAGTGGAGGCCTTGTTATTTCCTCTCAATACCTGATATGTTGTTCATGTACATGTATTTTATGCAAAATTCCTATAAAACAATGTCTTCCTGTATATCTTATCTTACACAAGTTTAAAGATACCAAAGGGATAATCAATAGTCATAAATCTAAGAAGTACAGACAACATAATGGTCAAAAGAAAAAGGACAAAAGGACAAACAATATTCTACAAAGCACTACACAGAAAACCAAACATTGAGTAACACAAACTCCAGTAAAAACTGTGTGTGAACTCTGCTGCTCCTGAAGTGTTAGCAGTTCATACTCCACTAGTGATACTAGTCTTGTTACAATGTGGTCCTGAAGTGTTAGCAGTTCATACTCCACTAGTGATACTAGTCTTGTTACAATGTGGTCCTGAAGTGTTAGCAGTTCATACTCCACTAGTGATACTAGTCTTGTTACAATGTGGTCCTGAAGTGTTAGCAGTTCATACTCCACTAGTGATACTAGTCTTGTTACAATGTGATCCTGAAGTGTTAGCAGTTCATACTCCACTAGTGATACTAGTCTTGTTACAATGTGATCCACTCTTTCTTCTCAAGCAAAGGTAGATTGAAAACAAATATCTGCTGGTTAAAAACCACCTGTTAACTAGAGTTTGATAATAAATAAATCAATTGTTGGAACAATGTATCATTTGTTGTTTTTTTTCCTTTATTCAGTAATTGAAGTTTCTAAAAACATTTGGTCACAGTAAATAAACAATTCCTCTATATTTAATTAAATACCCAAAAAAATCAAATTTGAATTTCCAATTAAGGTTTTAATTTTCTGAGAAATCATTCCTACTATTACAAATTAACCCATTCAACCAGAAATTTAAATAATTATTTTCCATTTAAATAATGTCAATTACATCGTCATTTACATTTCAAAAAAATAATTGATTACTGTGAAATGCTTGTTTGTACTCAAAGCAAACCAAAAGCACCAGTGTTTTTGTAAGACTTGGCATTTGCTTGACATTATAATATACCATAAGTTATTATAGAGATTCTAACAATATTGTTGTAACTCATCTGTATAACGGTTCAGATCAGTTTGTTAAACTATTCAATATTATTGTATTGAACTTACGTAGCTTTTCATCTTACAATTAAAAGGTAGATAAATATTAGGTTTATACGGTTTATTACTCAGTTTTAATTGAAACCACAGATTTTTACACCACTTGTGTTTGTGAACATATTTTATGAGAAACTTTGTAACATGTAACATGAACATATTACTATTTATATTGGTTTCACTTTGAGGAATCAATTTCTAAAACAAGGATTTATAAGTGAAGAAGTCCATATCATAATAATCTGATGAAAAATTATTTTTGTTTTATGTTATAGAATTAATTACCTTATAAAAATTCAATTAAAATTTTATAAATTGTACTAAAAGAGTATAGTACCTAACAAACTGATAATTAGTCTGAATTCTGACATTTAAGATAAAAATTAATACAAAAGCCATCTTTATAAAAACAGTTATTAGAACAGGGGAAAAAGTTTTAGCCTTTTAGCTCATACTGGTCAATCTTCTCAAAATCCACAAAGTGTAATGGAACCAAACTTCGTTGGAATGTTATTTGGAAGGTCCTTTACAAAGTTTTTTTTTAAGTAGACCTTTACTAATTTTCATGTACAGATATGAGGTGACGGTCTGAATATTTATTTTCAATTTTTACAGGCCCAGAATATTTATTTTCAAAAACTACCAGCATATTTGTTTGGTTCTTGTATCATTTCCTACCATATCAGACTTGTAACTTTGTATCATGATCTATTGACTTTATAAATGATATGTTAACAACTTGTACAGTTTGTATGATTAAGTAAGATTTGGAGTGTTTTTTGCTCAAAAACCACCATATTTTATATGTTGTCGTGCATAAAATAAAATATATATATATGATGCATTTGTTATTCATGGTTTACTGACTTGTAAATATTTAGTGATTGGTTCTGTTTTTCAGAAACCATGCATTATGGGTAAACACTATTTTATAGAGTGTCCATTACCAAGTAATTTTAGATACACATCACATGGTCGGTCCTATGGTCACATGTGAACAAGACATCATGTATCTACCCTCTGTTCCAGATGAACTACACATATAACTATGTAACACAAGACTTTTTGGTGTATCCTGAATTAAGGTCACGTCTCAAGCTTCCTATATGGCATGTTTTTTTTTGTGTTCACTGGTTTGAGGTATGGGGTAGTTTTGTCTTGTTGATATTGGTGGAATTATTGACCATCACTTTTTAAAATTTCTTGTCATAATCGCATCATCATGTCTTATACCTGGTGCCCAACAACAAGATTCAACATTCCATAAGATTTTAATAGTGACCTTTGACTTCTTTGTCCTTTGATGGACAGTGGTTTATAGAATATTTAATCATTACTGTGGTGCTCTGAAATATACAAGGACAGAATGTGAAAATACAGTCAAACCTGTATTAAGAGGTCACCTTTTGGACAAATAAAATGTGTCCTTATAAAACAGGTGTCCTCTTAAAAGAGGTTCAATTCATCTGAAATTTTCTATGACAGGACAAGAAAAGATGACATTTTAACACAGGTGACTGCTTAATAGAGGTGATCGCATAGACAGGTTTGACTGTATAGAAGAAAAATAATAATAGAGTACTGGAAAAATTTTCCATGTTAATAGGCTATTTTTAGATCTTTTGTCTTCTTCAAAGAAATACCATGTAATTGAATGATTAGGTCATTAGTTGGTGACCTACATAAAAATGTGCTTATACAAGTCAAAATTACTGGTGTTTTATTAAACATATATCATTATAACCAATGCACGAGTTACAACCCTATAACTCTGGCACCAGAAAATAAATGACTTTGTATTTGTATGGTTTTTATGTTTATTTGTCATCATAAACAAGATCGATTAGTTTTCTTATTTGTTTTTTTTTTGCATTTATTTCAGTCACAAAATTGAACATAAATTTTTAACAGGTCATGTCGTTCATATGATTAATATTATGTATTGATCAAGGTTGTAAGTACAATGTATAGATATCTTTTGTTTCCTTGGCTGTCTCTCTCTGACTAGAATACATATGAGAAACATATAACAGAACATATGAGGAAATCATGTTTTAAAGTTCATATGCTCATTAGAATGGTATTCTTCAATTTCTCATTGATAGACGTTTCATCTAGTCAACTTCGTCATTTTGAAAAACATATTTTAAAATTATATTTATCTAAAATCTCAAAACTATTTCACAGATAACATGACTGGAATATTCCTTGGATAGTCAGGATATGTATTTCTTTTGTCAATCGGAAATCCAAGATGGCTGTCATGGCAGGACATAGTTTTAACATAGGACCATATGGGAAAGTGAAAAAGTAATTTTTCCCATATACTAGAAATAGATTAGATAGAAATGGTACAGAAATAGTTACTGGATTGTCATTTTCATTCTAACTTGGCTGACTTCACATGACATCGTTTAACTGTTTGTTTTGTTAATTTCCATTATCATGTATTGTTGTTCAGTCACTAATTTCTTAACCAACCATTGCATTGCTGTTAGAAACAACAGTTTATATGAGGACAAAGCCAGAAGATTGATATAATGATACATGAGTAAAATCTCCAATAGAAAGGTCAACGTAAGCTACCAAGGTAAATGACCAATCAGTTTACTTCTTATACATATAGTGTTAAAGGTTAGAAATTAGGAACTTTAAAACCATAAACATGATATCGTGAAATATAGTGTTAAAGGTTAGAAATTAGGAACTTTAAAACCATAAACATGATATCATGAAATATAGTGTTAAAGGTTAGAAATTAGGAACTTTTAAACCATGAACATGATATCGGGAAATATAGTGTTAAAGGTTAGAAATTAGGAACTTTTAAACCATAAACATGATATTGGGAAATATAGTGTTAAAGGTTAGAAATTAGGAACTTGTAAACCATGAACATGATATCGGGAAATGTAGTGTTAAAGGTTAGAAATTAGGAACTTTTAAACCATAAACATGATATCGTGAAACTTGTCTATACTGAACCTCCTGGGGACCAGCATTTGTGTTTTGGAATTGACAGGTGTTTGATTTATAGGGTAAATTAACAAAGATTTCTGATGTTAGATCTTTATTTAAATGGTTTTGTACAGGATTTCAGGGTTCAGTTTAGACAGGTTTCACTGTACTGTTTATACAGGATTCCAGGTTATCCAGGGTTCAGTTTAGACAGGTTTAACTGTAATGTTTATACAGGATTCCAGGTTATCCAGAGTTCAATTTAGACAGGTTTAACTGTACTGTTTATACAGGATTCCAGGTTATCCAGGGTTCAGTTTAGACAGGTTTAACTGTAATGTTTATACAGGATTCCAGGTTATCCAAGGTTCAGTTTAGACAGGTTTAACTGTACTGTTTATACAGGATGCCAGGTTATCCAGGGTTCAGTTTAGACAGGTTTCACTGTACTGTTTATACAGGATTCCAGGTTATCCAAGGTTCAGTTTAGACAGGTTTAACTGTACTGTTTATACAGGATTCCAAGTTATCCAGGGTTCAGTTTAGACAGGTTTCACTGTACTGTTTATACAGGATTCCAGGTTATCCAGGGTTCAGTTTAGACAGGTTTCACTGTACTGTTTATACAGGATTCCAGGTTATCCAGAGTTCAGTTTAGGCAGGTTTCACTGTAATGTTTATACAGGATTCCAGGTTATCCAGAGTTCAGTTTAGGCAGGTTTCACTGTA
>MJUT01035841.1:91057-110352 GCA_002080005.1 Gigantidas platifrons
CTTGTACTGTGTTCTTGTGGGGTAACATATCTAGTGTGGGCTTGTACTGTGTTCTTGTGGGGTAACATATCTAGTGTGGGCTTTTACTTTGTTCTTGTATATTACAATGGGGAAATGACTATTCAACGACTTAGCACACAATGAGAAATAGTTATCCGATAACT
Source organism: Gigantidas platifrons (assembly GCA_002080005.1). NCBI lineage: Eukaryota > Metazoa > Mollusca > Bivalvia > Mytilida > Modiolidae > Gigantidas > Gigantidas platifrons. The sequence continues at coordinate 91,222 of MJUT01035841.1, forward strand.
TATCATTTCTAACTTATCATTTCGTATTGTCTAATCAGTTGTTGGAAAACAATGTAATTAGTCTTTAGGATGGTTTAAAAAATACATGTATGATAGTTATCTCCCTTGCATGTGAAAACACTATTGTATCCTTTGGAAGTAGTACACATTTTTTGTATAATTTCAGTTAAGATTTAACAAAGAAGTAATTCTACCACATATTTCTGGAAAGCTATTCCACAAAACCCTATTCAAGGACTTGTTTAGGGTAATATAAACTGAGATTTACTGAAAGATACAATATAAACAAGCAAATATAGCTAATAATTTTTTCACATTTTTTAAGAGTAATATATTTTATGCTTTGACAGAAAAAGAGTGTTGCCATCAGAATATAAAATATCACAAGTACCATATTTGATAGATTTTCACTTGACATATTATCATATAAGGTTAAGAATGTGCATACAGAAAAGATTGTGCAAAAAATTATCCCATTTGTCATGAAAATATTATGTAATATGTAATAGTATTGTAATCTATTATTATTCAAACCTATCCATAATATTATTTTTGTTTGGAATTATTTATATTTCCATATTAGAATTGTAAATTATAGTTAATTACCAAATGTCTCATTCATAATTTGTATGTTTATCCAAAACAGCTGGCAAATAATATAATTCCCCACAATTTGTTAGGAAACTATATTGTATATTGATAAAAACTGCTTGGAATTAACTTGTTAGATTGCGTGATAAGTATTTCAAAGTAAATGTTTGTTGTCAGCATATACCTAAGACTTAGGACCACGACGGCCCCTTTTTATGATATACATGTTGTTTACTTAGGCTAAGTAAACAACATGTATATCATAAAAAGGGGCCGTCGTGGTCATGATCGTATGGTAGTTAGATTTACAACTACCTTTGCAATCAGTAGCTATCACCACTATAGTTGTGAGTTTGAATCCCGCTCATAGTGGGGTGTACTTGATACATTATGTGATCAAGTTTATTGGTGACTAAAAACAGGTGGGTGGATTTTTCTCCAGGGACCCCAGTCTCCTCCACAATATAATTGAAATATTATTTGAAGGTGCCATTATATAATTACTCACCTATATTCCACATTCATGACAGGTATGCCATCATATGATGTAAACAATCACAACAAACAAGACCATTTCTACTGTATTAGTCCCCTCTCTTATAAGGCTCTCCCTTCTGTGATGAAAAAGTGGCTTTATAAGAGGGATAGCCTCTCTTGAGAGGACAATTTACTATTATATTACTACATTACTCCCCCTCTTATTAGGCTCTCCCTTGTGTGATGAAAAAGTGGCTTTATAAGAGGGATAGCCTCTCTTGAGAGGACAATTTACTATTATATTACTACATTACTCCCCCTCTTATTAGGCTCTCCCTTCTGTGATGAAAACATGGCTTTAATAAGAGGGATAGCCTCTCTTGAGAGGACAATTTACTATTATATTACTACATTACTCCCCCTCTTATTAGGCTCTCCATTCTGTGATGAAAACATGGCTTTAATAAGAGGGATAGCCTCTCTTGAGAGGACAATTTACTATTATATTACTACATTACTCCCCCTCTTATAAGACTCTCCCTTCTGTGATGAAAAAGTGGTCTTATAAGAGAGGTGGCCTCTGTTGAAAGGGACTCTCTCAGTGTATCTGATGTCTGTCCTGATAAGAGGGGTGTCCTTTGGTAAGATGGGTCTTATAAGACAAGATTACTGTAGTGTATCATGTTTATTTACAAATCTTAAAAAGACGACAAGATCACAAAAATGAAAATCTTAGTTCTGGAAACAGACACAAAAATGTTCCTTCATATGATATTTAGTTACTGCATGAATAAATCTGGTCTAACTAATTTTTAGTCTTCAACTTTATATAACGGTAATATTGTAAAATCTTTAGAATGTATGTTTCATTTTTAATCCAATCCATTTCTGTATTATATAAGGTATTATGATGTTTTCTATCTTCTCTCTTCATCTCTGTTGCATATTGATATTGATTTTTGAGCTTGTTACTTGATTAATTTTTAGCGCATATTTTTATTACATTAAAATCCAGAATCAAGTGTTAAATCTTTTGTAATGTGACATTTTTGTATAATATGAACAGGGAAGTTGGGATTTCTATGTAAATCTGATAATTTAATTGGAAATGTAAAGACATGGGGGAGGGAGTGCTTGATTGCTGTCTAATCTCACATGAGGGAGGGAGTGCTTAATTGCTGTCTAATCTCATTGGAAGTAATTAGTATGGAACATTTATAGCTTTATCACTACACACCTACAGCACCTAAATGTCAATGTATAAAGATTATTAATAACAAAAGTCCCGTCCCACCTCCTCGTCAGTGTAATTGTAACTCTTTCCACATATGTACAAAAATTAATATGTTATATGTAATTGTTATCTTCTCTGTAACAATTATTTGGTTTATGAGAATTAAATTCATTCATTCATTCATTCATTCATTCAAGTATGCTTTCTTTTTAACATGTAAAATTATATTTTCTGAAAAAAACAAATCTTTGAAGATGTGCACACAGCATTCTTCTAAGCTCCTAAATTCAGTATCACCTCATAGATCTTATATCCCAATGGAATTGAAATTAATGACATTGCTGACACCAGCAGATCTGCTTCCTACTTACATCTTGTGTGATAAAATGGACAAATATATCACATATATGAGGATGTTAGTTTTAGCATTGTAAATCTCCCATTTCTAATTAGTTATGCATGTATCTGCTGTCTCCTGTATTTTATAAGCTAGTTAAGAGGCATTCTACTAACTAGAATTACTGAGAACATTTTAAAAAGAGACTTCACCTGTCAAACAACTATATAATTATAAACATAAAACAGTACCTGATTAGTCATTGGACTGTCATTTTCATTTTTATTTTTCAGATATCAGAAATCCAAGTTTGCCCACACCATAGAACATTGGTGAACTTTTGAAATATGGATTATAAAGCTTTTTCTAAAAATCTACAAACTTGTTTGAACCCAAGCAGTGCATGGATAACCAGGTGAGTAATACATGATCAGGTGAACCTCTGTAGTGTTAATTTACTAGTTATCTCTTTATCTTCAAGTAAAAATGTTGGGCCATCCACAAATTGTCCTAATACCAGTCCTCATGATGAACACTGGTCCTCTGGCCCAAGACCGGTAAAACTTTGTTTGGGCTAGCAAATTTTTCTCTTTTTATTTAGAACTACAAAAATGTATATAAAAATAATTTCAAGAATTTGATTAGGACCAGTAAATTCAAATTTTCATTTTGAGGACTGTAAATACACAATGTTACTATTATTATTACTATTTCACTGGAAAAAAAACAACATTTTAATAAGATTTTATTTTAAGCTATGTAAAATATGATGAAGTATTTAATATATATAAGACTTAAAAATTTTCAGAAAATTTCAATTTGTTGTTTATTTGATATCAGATCACCTGTTCATTGACATTTATCACATGAAGAGAGATTTCATATCAACTGAATGACTTCTTATCATTAAATATGCAGATAATTTTACCAATAGCTTTGACAAAAATGAGGTTATCCAACAGAATTCACATGCTTAAATATAACAATGTCCTTAGAATTTAAATTTCTTTTCAGTTGGTAAAAGTGTATGAAGGTCATACATATGATTGCATTGCCTGAGTGTAGGGTTATGAAATGAAAATTTAATGATCTTTCCAATTTCACTTTCATAGTAAATATTATCACAAATTTCCTAACAAAGAAAATGACAACATAACAGAAGACAATATCAATATTAAATTTCTTAACATACAGGTACTTGGAAGTTTTGAAATATCACAACATAAGAAAAAGTTACCGGTAAATTAAATTTCTTGGCATTTAATTATACTGGTACTTGTTTTTGAAATCAAATTGCATGTATATAATATATATTTATTGCATGCTGGTGAAGGAAATATGAAAATTTATTCACCCAAGAGTATCATATTCCCCGAGGGCATCGCCCGAGGGGAATATGATACTCAAGGGTGAATAAATTTTCATATTTCCTGTACCCGCATGCTATAAATGTTTTATTATACCAAATGAAACCAAGAAAACACACATGTATATGTAAAATACTGCTGGCAAACATATTCTAAGCCCATTGGAACGTTGTCTTAGATATTTAAAAACCACATTTTAACGGTTGCCTGCAAATGATGCGTTCCGAGTGCCTCTGACGTTTTCCTGTCAAAGAACGATAACTCTGGTGGGAAAACCCGCGAGGCTTCCGAAGTGGTGGAATATGATATTTATTTCACGGAATATGATTTTTGTCCTGTGTGATCACGTGTTCTGATTTTTACCCATTGTCCAATCAAATTAATCTATTTACGGTAATTCATATATGAGGTATAATAAGATGTTTTATTTAGTATACAGAATATGGTTATAATTTATGGTGTTTAACGCCACTTTCAACAATATTTCAGTTATATCGTGGCGGTCAGTTTTATTGGTAGAGGAAAGCGGAGTACCCAGAGAAAACCACTGACCTGTTGCAAGTCACTGACAAACTCTATCACACAATGTTGTATCGAGTACACCATGCCATGAGCGGGGTTCAAACTCACAACTTTAGTGATGATAGGCACTGATTGCACAGGTAGTTGTAAATCCAACTACCATACGATCATGATGGCCCAGAATTATAATGGGTAATAGAAATCAATGTTGATATGATTTGTTTAGAATTAAGAAAGGGACAAGGGTTTCACAGTCAATTTGAGTGTGTGATACAATGAAACAATATCGTTGGTTTTCTGTAAATATTTACAGTTCTTCTGCAGTTTAAGCTTAAAGTACAATAAAAAGCTGGAGTTTAAACCTTTCTATTCTTAGTTCTACTATCTTTAATTTGATTAATTAGTTTTATAAAGTAATTACTTTTCATTTTTGTGAGATAATGCCTTTAAATGTATTTGTTTGTTTTAAATGTTTGTAAGATAAATGCAGGTATATCTTTAACCTAAATTTCACATGATTCTGACCTGAAATTGACATGGGACCGAGATCCCAGCATTTTTAAATTGCTACGCATAGAGTTCAATTTAACATTTTCTGAATTTTAATTGATAGGGTTTGTTTTTAATTTAACCATGTGATATAGTTCAAGAACGGCCTTTGTGTCAAGGTCAATGATAATAAAACACATTAGTACATTATGTTTATATATTTAGCTATTTGGCAATAAAGTGTCATAAAAACAAATAATTGAAAAGTTTTTAAATAATCAGTTTCCATTACAGAATAAATACAGAATCTTTTGGATCTGAAATAGTTAGGACTCGTCTTGTCATGGAAAAATTAAATGAAAAACAAAAATATTAAAGTTAACAAATACATGTACAAATTTCAATTATAGAATTTTTCATTCTGAAATCTGATGTATCTTGTAAGATGATTTTTAATGAAAAGTTTATAAGAAAAAAATAATCTTTCATTATTACATGAACAAATAGTATCTTTTGAATTTGAAATAAGAGCTGTCTTGTCTAATGAAATTTAATGAATAAATAAAATTTATATAAAAATTCAAATTTCAATATAGAATCTGAAATGTGACTCATATCTTATCAAATGAAACCTATATAAAGATTTGAAAGTTTCAAAATTCAGCCAATGACAGACAAATGAAGCTAGAAGTTTTCAAGACATACAGTCAAGCCTCTCCTATGTTAGCTGCCAAAGCAACATTGAAATATGGTCACATAAGACAGGTGGTCACTAAATACAGGTTTAACTAATATCAAATGTACTGTGAAGGGAAATCAAAATGAAGGTCTCAATAAAGTTATTGCTTATTAGAGGTGGTCACTAAAGCAGGATTAGGATTATGGTGCTTAACACCACTTTAAACAATATTTCAGTTATATCGTGGCGGTCAGTTTATTGGTGGAGCAAACCGGAGGACACGGAGAAAACCACCGACCTGCCGTAGGTTACTGACAAAATTTATCACATTATGTTGTATCAAGTACACCTCGATTGGGTGGGATTCAAATTTACAGTGTTAGTGGTGATAGGCACTGATTGCAAAGGTAGTTATAAATCTAACTACCATACAATCACAACCATGATGGCCCCAGAGCAGGTTTGACTGTACACTAATGTATATCTGGTCACTCATTTGTTAGGGGGGAGGGGTCATATAGTCACTCATTAGGGGGGAGCAGTTAGTTCAGTAGTTTCTTTGGTCACTTTGGGTTTCCAACTTCAATAAATATACAATTTATTGTTGGAAAATATATAATTTATTTGTATGATCGAACTTTAGAAACAGGTGGAAAAGCAAGTATTATTGCTTGACATTTACTTGTATATTTCTCAGCGAGTGCAAGTGAATTTTATTTTTACCGACAATTTTGTGTTTATTCTGCATTGCAAAAAAGTCCAAAACATGTGACAAATTCACTTACAATCATCAATGTGGTCGAGGGTGTCCTCTGTTACGTCAGCACTTATACTGTTGATGACTAAATAACACGGATGTTTACTTTGACCCCCCTTTCTAGTACATGTACTCAAAATCACATGACTGCCAGATAAAACAGAAATGTAAAAAATGAGGTTATGCAACCATAATCTTTCTGTAAATGCCTTTGTAGTGTTGAGTTTATCTCATGGTGTAAAATGTAAACCTTTATGTTTTTGATGCCCCACACAAAATGTTACATACATTAAGTTCCCCTGCAGCAAATTATTGAAATTAAAACACAAGGTCAGGGACTATAAATGACATGTCAAGCTTGGTTTTAGACTTAATATTTTATTATTTTATGAAGCTAATTGCTCCTGTTTTCTTATTCCTAAAGCAGGGTTACCAATGTCCTATAGACTCTCTCTTTCATCCTTTTATTCTAAAACAGTGGTAAAAAAATATTTCTCCATTGATGTTGTCATCATTATAAAATTATGTCTCAATATGTCACCACAATGTTCTTGATACACACATCAATTTGAATGGAAAAGTTTTATGTCTGGAGGTACAATGTATACCAAATTAGGTAATCGGAAAATTAAGTTTTTTACTGTTTAAACGTGGATGTGATGTGTTGGAAACATAATAAGTATTTATAGCCTTCATCAAAGTTTAAAGGACCCGGGTGGCTTAATGAGTTAGCTAGTTGGATTACCTAACAACTCATACAAGCCTATCACCAACACTGCGTGGGTTCACACCCGACTTTGTAAATTACAAAAAAGGGTGCACTCGACTCTCAGCTGCAAATGATAAAGTTTACTAGTTGCTTGCCCATGGTTGGTGGTTCTCTCTGGGCACTCCGGCTTCTTCCACCACTAAAACTGGTCGCCATGATATAGCTGAAATATTGCTGAAAGTGGCATTAAGCACAAAAAAAATCAATCAATCCATCAATAATCAAACTTAAAAAAAAATGTCAGTAATACACACTATAATGTAGTAATAGAACTGAAGGGACTCTTTGAAGCATGACATATAGAAATGTTAGACAGTAAAGCATGTGTAATACAGCATTTAATTGATCAGAATAGGTGTATTTCCTCTAACCTCATGAGCTTCTGGGATGTCCTGTCCCTCCCTGGTCTCCCTACGAGTGAGTTCTCTACCCTGTATCCATTGGGCACCTAAATCCCTTGACCAGATTTCACCTATTTATATATTTTGCCTTTGAAACGGGAGAGAAAACACAACAGTCTTTGCCTTAATTTTTTTACCTACTTGCCTGAATGCCAAATTTAGAACAATTTTCTTATTTATTCAATCAAATTCTTTCATAATTTTCACTAGTCCGAATCCAGTTTTACTTCTCCCCGGCTTCGTGCAAGTGGGTTAGCATGAAGACTGACACAATCTGTCAATAGAATCATTGAATCTGCTCAAGTTAAACAAAGAACATGACAACAAGCATGTATACATCTGTTTGTATGGAAATATAGATTCTCCTTCACTCAGAGAAGCTGATTTAGAGAAATCTATATTGCTTGGATTAGCACATACATGCAGCGTAGAAGACAATTTGTGTAAGATTTAATTATTTTATTTTCTATAGTGGTTTTATTCTCCACTCATCTTAATACAAGCTTTAGAAGGTCAAGCTTAGATGAGATGAAATCAATCCTGGAGCTGAATAAAACATAACAGTTTTTATACCTTAGAGCCATGCTATATTTAACTGGTGGGAGTACAAACTTGTATTCTTTTTATGGATTTATTCCAGTAGCTATCAATTTTATTAATTATCTTATATTTGGCAATACTTAAAGTGTTTTCATTCAGCCTATGGCTGATAATTTTCTTTAAATTAATAACTTAATTTGATACAACACTCCTCAAATTAGATTAAGTTTTTTTAGTCTGCAAGCTTAATAAACAATTTTACTTCTTAATGGAGCTGAAATAACATGCAGAAACGAGCTATTTTCTGGTCATTTTATTGCAGATTTCAGATAAGAATGTAAAAAATTAAAAAGGTGTCATTTATTGAATGTAAAGAATTCTCTTTCATTGTACTCCCTTAAAGACTTTTAATTTTTCTCTTTTTTGAAAAGCTTGATGTCTTTCATTACAACTTAGCTGTCAATAACAGGCTTAAGATTTGTGAAGGTTTTACCTCCAGACACTACTTGACATATCTAAATTATACTTCAAGGTTATTTTTTCTTTATCAAAAGATACAAAAACATTTATTTCCATGTTTATGCCCCTGCTGCTAGTGATCAAGGGGCATTAAGTTTTATGTCTGCATGTCGGTCTGTACAGCATTTTGTTTCCTTCAATAACTTATGTTCCTATTACGGATGCCACGATATAGCTGAAATACTGATAAAGTTGGTGTTAAATACCAACTCAATCAATCAATCAATTCTTTTATGGAAATCTTTTGAAATTCATACACAAGATCAGGGACTATAAAAGGAAGGCCAAGTTTGGTTTCAAACTTGGCCATTTTTTTGGTTCTGGAGTTATACCCCTTCATTTGTCTAAAATACCTGTTTATATTTAGCTTGAAGCAAGGACATCCATGTCATATTGACACATTCTTAGATTTAAAAAAAAAACTTTGCCAATTTAAATATGGCTGCCATGACTTTTAATAAAATATAAGTGTCCATTCAAAATTAAGATTTGGGTGTGCATCTGTATATCTTAGAATCTAATTCTTATTAGCTGCTATACAAAACTCACTGAACTTTAAGCTTGATTTGTCTCAGTATTCTACATGGTTTATGTAAGAATGTTAACAATGTGTTTTATTACAAGTCATGAATTCCCAGTTTGCTGCTAACCGACAGCTTTTCTTACTTGTTTACACCTAGGATAATTCTTGTGATAATTTTTTTTTTTCATGTTCAGTGACAAGCAATAATAAAAATAAATATAAGATTTTGACCAGGTCAGTTGTCCTTTTTTATGTTGACCTTAAATTCATTTACAGTAATGCTTCATAAACTTCTTCTAGCTTCAAAAAATATTGACAGATATGAGAATATGAGAGGCTTATATGTCATTCTTAAAGGTGTTTTTTTTCTATCTTTAATATTCTGTTGTAAAACTGTGTAATATTTATGAGAATGTTTTTGTAATACCTGAAAATGTTAATAACAAAACATTTGTGAGAAATCTGGAAGGAAATTATATGTGTTGTAAAAGAAAACAACAAAATATTTATATCTTTTGATTTAAAAGGAAATAAAATTACATGTGAAGAAAATGTTAAACTTTTAGGCATAACCGTTGATTCCCAACTAAATTTTGATAAACATATATCAGAAATTTGTAAGAAAAAAGCATCTCAACAATTAAATATCCTTAAAGAATAGGTAAATATTTAAACAGATTAGGTCACCTCACAATTTACTACTCCTTTATTCTTTCAAACTTTAATTACTGTCCAGTGAAATGGCACTTTTCCAGCGAAAAAAATACTAAAAAAATTGAAAAAATCCAGGAAAGAGCTCTCCGTTTCATTTATGAAGACTATGAAAATACTTATGAAAATTTACTTTAAAAAATCTAAATTGCCATCTTTAAAAATTCGAAGATTAAGAACTATTGCAGTTGAAACATTCAAAATTATCCATAAACAAAGTCCAAGCTATCTTCGTGATTTAATTTCAATTAAAGATCAAAAATATAAATTTAGGCATCAAGATAAAGCAGTTTTACCCAGAGTACGCACAACAAGGTATGGTTTAAATTCTTTTTGGTATAATGCTGCACAAATCTGGAATGAGCTGCCTAATCACTTCAGACAAGAAACATCATTAGAACATTTTAAAAATATAATTCACACATGGAACGGCAACTCATGCCAGTGCAGTGCATGCAGATGACCTTTATTTTGTATATCTAAATTTTCATGCTATTTAAATATTTTTATTATTTTATCTTTATGTTGTTGCTTAAATGCATGAGCCTCTAATTTTTAGCTTGCTTTTGTTCAGTTGATATCTACTTCTGTAACTTGTGTCTATATTGAATTGCATAAATTGATGTATGTTTTTATTTAATATGTTTGTTTGCATGATTGTATGTGTTGTTATAGTTGATTTTAAAAACTCATTAAAGCTTGTGTTATATGTATGATTTATATCGACTTTAAATAAAACTTTGAATTGAATTGAATTAATGGAGGAATTATTCATTCTATAGGCTTGCTCATTAACTCATGTGACTGGTTGAGCAAATTTAAAATGGACACGCCTTATAGTCATAAATCTTTGGAGCATGAGTTTTACTCGTACTAAAAACAAAAAACACACAAAAAACAGAACACTGTATCAAATAAATACTTTGTTCTTATTGAACAAATTAGGGTTAGTGTTATAGTGTTTAACACCACTTTCAACAATATTTCATTTATATCGTGACACTCAGTTTTATTGATGGAGGAAACCGCAGTAACCGGAGAAAACCACTGACCTGTCGCAAGTAACTGACAAACTTTATCACATAATGTTGTATCGAGTTCACCTCGCCATGAACGGGGTTCGAACTCACAACTTTAGTGGTGATAGGCACTGATTGCATAGGTAGTTGTAAATACAACTACCATACGATCACAACAATAACAGCCCCAAGCAAATTTGGAGCAGCATTACAAAAATCATACTGGATAGTTTTATGACCGCAAGGTCAGGTGAATGATAACACACTCCATATTTACAATTGGTCACCTAATACAGGTAATTAGGTTATGTCAAAGCAGAGCCTAGTATTCACTATTCAGTAGATGTGTTTAATTATTATCTGTGTAAGTCCATAAGTCCATTTAAATAACAACATGTTGGGTTGAAATTTTGACAATCAAATAAATAAAACCTTGGTAAAGTACTTTTTATCAATAAATTACATTTAATTAGATCAGATTCTAAAAAATGTTTTGCAATGATATAAGTTGAGTTTTGCAAATATTATAGAATGATTTTAATTGTGAATGTTGAATGAATTGACTTTTGTAGCCAGGATTATACACCATGTGTCAGTGACTTGCAGTAGGTCAGTGGTTTTCTCCGGGTACTCCGGTTTCCCTCACCAATAAAACTGACTGCCACGATATAACCGAAATATTGTTGAAAGTGGCGTTAAACACCATAACCCTAACCCTACCACTTATTCAACATTTAACAATTTATTTCATGCCTATATCAGAAACCTATTGAGTTTACCACTGAATATTAAAACTGTATATATATATGATGACAAGATAAGGTCAGTACCATACTATCAAACACACTGTTTATATACAAGCAAACTAGATATACTCTCTTTCAGGGACATACCTTTGTATTTTTGCTGAGCTCCATAAAGTAACAATGTTAGAAGCCCAGCAAAAATTCTTAAGGCCCAGCAACATTCAAAATTGCATTATCCGGCTGGGAAACAGTATAAACATTTAAAGGCACTCAGGCCAAATTGTAGTGGTCTTGGACTACTGGCCCTTGTTAAGTTTCATAACTGTTTGATCAAGCATCAGAGGTTTAAGAAAGTTATTTAGGAACCTTGTCCAAAAAAAAAAGAAGATTTTTTTTGAGAATTGAATTAAGTATCTATAAATGTACTAAACATATATTTTTCATGTTTCAGGATGTGTATACCTGTTGACATCTTCACCATAGACTACCGGGGTATTTTTTAACCTGAAGATGGATTGAAGAATTACAGTAATTTACCAGGTAACAGTTAATACTTTTTAGAATGAAGCAGGGCAGAAGTGTTTGAAACACTAACAGTACATGTGTACTATGTACTACTTAGTATGGAATATAGCCAAAGTATTTTTCTGCATGTAAGATGTACTCAAATGAGGCTAGCGGTGACCCAAGTACTAGACAAGTCCTAAACAGTGGGAAGTTATGTTTTATTTAGTAATTACTACACAGAAGAGTGTTTATTATAGTTATTTGTGTTATTGTTGCTTCAGCTGTAATGAGACTATCAGACGTCTTTAGGGAGGAAATCATGGCCCTAAGGCAAACAAACTTACCTTAAGGTAAAACCCTCAACCCTATGTAGGTGTCTGGACACCCTAATACCTGAGATGGGTATCAGAGTACAAACTCACAACAGTTAATACAGTTAGCTGGTTTGTTGTCAGAGGTCACTGACCTAAGCCACACGTGCACTCAGGACTTATACATATGCATAAAATGCATTTAGTCTGAATAAATTCAATACCGGTATTCTTTATTGTTTTTTAACACCCTGAGATTTAATAGTGGGAAAAAAACTTTTGACTGATTAATGTTTATGCGCGAAATTGGGTCAATACATGTAGTTTGCTTCCTAAGTAAAGAATAACATTGTTTTATCTGGTACATTAAAAGTACTAGATTATCATGCAGTGTCAACAATGATATCAGAACTGTTTTCATTATTTGTCATTGACCTTGATATCCATCTGATTATCATGTCAACAATTGGAGAGATAACTAGAGTACTTTTGTACTGATATTTACATTTCTTATAACAACATACAGTAGTCACCATTGAAAGGAAAACTTTTTATCCCAATTAAAGTTGGACAAAAATAATGAACTGCCTGTTAATGTTGAGTTCAAGGAACAAAGCAAAAATAATGAACTGTCTGTTAATGTTGAGTTCAAGGAACAAAACAAAAATAATGTTATACTCATTATTGAAGACACCATTTTAGCTGTGAAATATAGAACGTCCTTTACTTAAATTTGTGTCATAAGTGTAACATTGGATAGTCTCATGTTCATTTACATCCATATCCTTTCTTTGATTTACGACCTCTGATTACCCCTGTGGTAACTTCAAACTTTTCTTACTAAAAGTGCACTAAGGTAAAATTTATACCTGTATATAATAAAGCAATGATGAGACCAATTTTAAGTACTCAAAGAGCAATTTATTTATGATCTTGACCACAGTATATATGAGTAACTACTATATGTGCAAGATTTGTATCCTTGTTTTTATGTCTGTGTCAATGTCTGAACACTGGAGATCTAGCAATCTAGCTATCATTATCCTCTAGTTTTACCTAGCTACACATGTATGTGTCAATGTCACAAACCAAGAACCTTAATTTTCATCTGTTCCATGTTTCTTGTATTCATTCTGTTTATTGAAGTTTGAGGTTAGACAGAGCAGTGGTTTGTGTTGTTATGCTGGGTCTGCCAGTACTGTTAGCTGTGGAAATTAATAGTTTTTTTAAGATGGTCACACACACACACACACAAAAGACAATAACAGCTATGGTTCTGTAGTTACCACTCCTGTTAACTTCTATTTTTAAAACTATGGTCACACTTTGTTGTGATTGGAAATAGGATAAACCAACACAATAATAAAGACATCTGCTCAATATGAACAGTGGTTCAATTGGTTTGTTTGGTGCACCGTATTGTCCTTGGTGTAGTTGTTCAATCGGTTTGTTTGGTGCACCGTATTGTCCTTGGTGTAGTGGTTCAATCGGTTTGTTTGGTGCACCGTATTGTCCTTGGTGTAGTGGTTCAATCTGTTTGTTTGGTGCACCGTATTGTCCTTGGTGGTGATAAGACTATGTGGTGTAATTTACTTGATCTTCTTAAGTCAAATACATCTCATTCAGTTGTGTAGTAAGATTAAAATTTAACAGTCCTTCAGGACAAATGCACCAAATTTAATTTGGTTAAAAAACATCTGACTATAAGGTTTGGTGTTAAGGTGTTTAATGCCACTTTCAACAATATTTTAGTTACATTGTGGCAGCCTATGACTATAAAACATTACCTGGACAATTCAAGTCATTACAATAATTTTATTGAATGACTTAGGTATATACAAAGTAGAAAAGTTCTTTGTTTGATTGCAACACCTCTGTAAATTTGAGTTTGGATCTTGACACATCCTGGTATGGGTTCAATTAAATGTCTTTTAAATATAGCATGGGTAACCCCCTCCTTTCTCTAATGAATGAATTTATTTATAGATGAATATCTGTCTGCTAGTTTCAATTTTTTTTTCTGAAAATTTTATTGTAGACTTTGATTAATATTATTTACCTTTAGATATTGGAATTCATATATTCATCAGTTTTTAGAAAAGACTTTAATTCTTTTAGTTTTTAGGAAATTGAAAATATGAAAGAGAAAGTACATACCATTCCCTTTAAACGATAGTGTATATTTATACATATATAATACGTAATAAACACCTAGATATGTCCCTTTATTTGTACTCTAGACAGTCTGAAAATAAAGATGATGAAATACATGTACTCTCGGGTTAAGGTATCCTGTTTAACACCATTTTCAACAATATTTCAGTTATATCGTGACGGTCAGTTTTATTGGTGGAGGAAACCGGAGTACACAGAGAAAACCACCGACCTGTCTCAAGTCACTGACAAACTTTATCACATAATGTTGTATCGAGTACACCTTGCCATGACTGGGTCTTGGACTCACAACTTTCGTGGTTATAAGCACTGATTGAACAGGTAGTTGTAAATCCAACTATCATACGATCAGGACCATGACCGCCCCCTATGTACTCTAAGTTGACCAAAAGATGATAATACCATGTACATGTTATAAGCCTTATTTTTGGGGAATAAAAGGCAGAAGGGTATAATATATTATAAGGTTTATGTATTTTAATCATATGTTTTTACCATATAGAAGTATCCTGGATTTTGATTGGCTGGTAGCTGATTTATATTTTTTTCTATTTTCATGCATCCAATGAAATTCATTCATTTTTACCACTGTGGGTTTTTGCACAAGGATTTCACTTTTTTCCCTCTGTGCTGTGGTACTTCCCAAAACATATTTCCCTCAACCTACTGAAATCATTTGGAATCAGAATATTTATTTGTTACAGTTCTAAGTATTCTAACAATTGATTGGTCAACTCTGAAAACCAGAGATCTTCTGATGTAAAAGTAAAATGTCAGCCAATAACATAAAATGATATAAGAATAAAGTAAAATTTGTCTGAAGCAAACATTACCCGTATGTTACAGAAAAATCTATGAAAACAGAAGCAAAAAGCATTATTAAGTTTGCTATTGTTCTGAATGATATGATGGTGTTTAACGACACTTTCAACAATATGTCAGTTATATCATGGTGGTCAGTTTTATTGGTGGAGGAAACTGGAGTACCCGGAGAAAACCACGGACCTGCTGCAAGTCACTGACAAACTTTATCACATAATGTTGTATCAAGAACACCTCGCCATGAGTGGGATTCGAACTCACAACTTTAGTGATGTGATGATAGGCTCTGATTGCATAGGTAGTTGTAAATCCAACTACCATACAATCACGATCACATCTGCCACTTAATTGATTTAAGCATATTTTATTGTCAAATATATACAATTAAGAGTGAACACAAGTGTTACAACTACAGTATATAAAGTTCTTTCTAGTATCATATAAACATGTAAACATAGTTCTGATAGAGAGCATGACAGACAATAAGTATAGGAGTATATATAATATAGGAAAAATAAATGATAACAGATAAGTAAAATGAAGGACTGGGGTTATGTTCCTTAAGTGAATCGACTACTATTTTTAGCTCTGGTTACTTATCAATTCATTTGTTTTCCTTATAAAGAGATAACTATTTTAGCACAAGCTAGTATTAATTCATTTGCCTTCCTCAGAAAAGACTACTATTTTTAGCACAAGTTAGTATTAATTCATTTATCTTCCTTGAAAAAAAGACTACTATATTTAGCTCTAGTTACTTATAAATTCATTTGTCTTCCTCAGGAAAATATGTCTTATGTTGAATTAAGTTAAATTTGTTAACAAATTACACATCAAATCTTTAGTAGCTGTGATATATATTTGTAAACAACTATGTTTAGATACATATCCTGTGTAAAGATTGATAATTTTTATCTTTTAACCACCATAACTTGTTATTTTGAAGGTGAGAAGGTTAATTCACTGTACCAGTATTTTCTCTGTGACATAAAGAGTTGATAAGCTTTTCTCCTACTGTATAAAGTAAGCTTTCAATGTAATGGTAAAGTTCAGTGAATATTTGTTATGAAATAAGACACAATAATAAACAATGAGTTATCTGAATTAGGTTGATCAACTGTAAAGTGAGGATTATACAATATTTATCTTCATGGCTTTCAATGTTTGTATAATTATGACCACAAAAATTTATGGTCATATATTATTATGGTATATGGGTCTGTGTAGTTGTACTTTTAATCATTGTTCCTATGTTGACAATTGTTTCCAAGTCTTTGGTATGCAGTTTTAGCCAATGAATTCCTCTGAAAAATTAATGTTCTGATGTACTGCAATAGACTTGTGGAGATAAAAATACACCCAACATCCTCAATTTTTATTTTTATATTAAGTCTGATTTTAATTGTTTTTTGAATCTTTAAATTCCTGACGAAATAACCATTTTAATAAGAAATTTTCCATTTACATAAAAGCTGGTCTGTTGTTTCAAACATTACATATGGTTGTTTCTATCGCCAGGATGTCATTTTCACCCTACTAACCCATACAAATTTATTTGATAATTAAAATAGCAATGTACAATATGTTGCCATGAAAACACAAACATTCATGTACATGTATACAAGTTTAACCCATTTCTCCCCAGAATTTCAACAAAGTAGCCAACTCCCTTGTCATCAGGTGATATAGACCAGTAAACACAAATGACATTCCTAAGTTTCCCTAATAGAACTGGTCTCCTTGTAAAGACATAACAATCTTCATCTTCTTACTGACAAGACTTCAAGTGGTGTGGACAGGTGGTTGTTAACGACTTATGTTATTACTTAATTAATTCCATATTAATTATGAGTGCTATTTTTAGAATTCTCTCACTAGGTGTTTGATTAAGATAAATAGTAACTTTTACAACTGATGCTAACTTTATATTGTTAAGAAACGACACATTTGGCTAATTTTTGTTCTAAATTTCTTTCTTTCTTATTAGTTCAATATTTCTTACTCAAATTCCTGGGTTAGCAATTTATAATGAAATTCAACTTTAAATAGTTTAGAATTATCTGCATATAAGTGTCCTTACAAACAGTGTTATATTACTGTGGTTGCCAAATACTTCTAATGCTGTCAAAACTCTATCAATTGAAAGAAGGAAAAAAACTACATCAAAATGGGATGAAAATAAAAATTCCTTCCAGATATGTGAAATTTCATAATTTTGGTCCCTTTTAGATCAATAAATTTAGAATTTTTTGATGATCCATCAATAACCCATAAAGATGAATATCATGCCCAAAAAAAAATTAAAATTGGATGGGAAATAAAAAAAGTTATAAGTTTGACATCTCCTGCCCCCTTTTTTTACACTTCTTATGTCAAAACGATGACCTAGAAGAATTAGTTATTGCACTCAGACTGTTGTGTCTACAGACAGACCTATAACATAGTATGATCCTAATTTTTGTGGTCTTGTAATAATGACAACATAATCTGTTCAAACAATTACTTAGTAGCAGGAAATTAAAGCTTGATTGATTTTGCAAAATGTAACGCCTGCCTATTCAAACAAATTAGCACCACTCTTCTGGATAAATAAGTTAAAAAGTTGACAATTTCAGTCTTCCAAGCATATTAGCACTATATATATAGCAGGGGTAAAAAGCTGTTGATATCAGTTCAGACAAATTTTCAAAAGTATATAAGACAACATGCTGTTGCATTAAATACATAAATATATAATACGCCCTCGTTATACCACCGTTTTTTAGACCAATCTATAATTTGGTGATATGTGCTGGTGGCAATGCATTGAGGGAGAAGTTTACATATAAACTACATGATTTTTGAAAATTTTGACTTTGAAATTTGATGGTGACCGGTGAGGGTTGCGGATAAAAAAGGGGGAGTATATTTACAAAATGACGGAATACATGTAGTAGAAAACAGTGTATAATTAAGGTACCATTAATTTATAAGACAAAATCTGATTAATGAGGTAGAAACTGTCAATAGATGTCCAGACATATTAGCAGGGAATCTCTATTGATTAATGATGTATCTTAACATGTCTTCTTAAACAATGTAGTACCAGTACATTATATATATCAATCTGAAATTTGTCTAATTGATTGAATTAAACATTCCTCTAAATAAACTTAGAGAAAACTAAATAGACAATCAAGAATGGACAATCCAGAAAAACTGGCAACATTGGTTTCACAAAACACAGGTCGAAGACAAACAAAACAAAAAACACAACACAGAAAACTAAAAAGATGAGCAACGTGAACTCCACAAAAAAACAGTCTGGGTAACATAATTAATATTTATTACTTTTTGATGAGTGGACACAGTTAAGTTATATCATCACAGTAACAGTCTTTGTCTTGATTTTTTTCACCTACTTGCTCCAAAGCCAAATTTAGAAAAAAAATTATATTATTCAAACAAATTCTTTTTTAATTTTCACTTGTCCAAATCCAGTTTTACTTGTTCCGAGCTTCGGGCAAGTGCAGTAATGATGTAAAATAAACATAACGATAATGTACCATTACATGTACACGATGCACATGTCTGTAGTGTTAATGATGATATATTAAACAGCTGTACCATTACATGTACACGATGCACATGTCTGT